>CATIWQ010219401.1:0-19534 GCA_949673415.1 Euphorbia schlechtendalii | reverse complement strand
TATATGTATATATCTATATATATATATATATATATATATATATATATATATATATATATATATATATATATGAAATGAAATGAAAAAAAAGAAACGAAAAAAGAAATAAAATAAAAAAATAGAAAAAAAGAGGAAAGATATAATTTGAAATAAAAATGACCCAAATAATAGGTACCCAATTTTTGTATTTAGGAAATAAATAATTTTAAATTAAAATGGCCCAAATAAAAGGTACCGAATTTTTGGATTCAAGCAAAAAAATGGTACTATAGAATGGAGGGGTGACCGGATATTCCCTCATAAATAGGGGGAATTTTCAGTGGATTGGAGGAGAAAAAATCGGATCGAAAATTTTACGAAAAATAATATTTCTATTGACGAGAAGTATGAAAAATTTTAGAAAAAAAAATTTTTTCTTGGAAACCAACCGAAATATTGAACGAAAAAAATTCTTTTCTTGACGAAACGATCAGAAAAATTTTTACAAAAAATATTTTCTTTTCTTGAGAAAAACGGAGAGATTTTTAACTGAAAATTAATTTTCTTGACGAAATAATTCTACTATTTGTGAAACGCCTTTTATTCATTATTAATCTTTTTTTTGAAGATCTTTTGATTATTTTCAGCTCCAAAACAAGTTTAGATTCCGGATTTATTTATTTTTTCAAATCAATTTTTTTCATTTTTAAAATCCCCAGTTATTCTCGAGCCTGAAACAAATTTAGAGTCCAAGTTTGATTACTTTTAGTATAAACAATCATTTATTTTTTACACAAAATTAAAGCAAAAAGAACGAGGAGCACCCCCAGAAAATCAAGCGGATTTGTCGACGTGGATTCACAACAAAAGGTTAAGCCTCTGAGTTCCTAGAGTTGCTTTTTCTTGTTTATTATTTTCTTTTCTCCTAAATTCTAAGACAGGCTCAATTTTCATCATCGACCTGGGATTTATTTAATTCATTTTATTCTTTAAATTTTATTTTATTAATTCTTTTTATTTATTTATTTAATTGTTATTTCATTTATTTTATTATGTAATTTTATTTTACGCTTTTTACTTATTCTTTTAATTTATTAAATTGCGGGAATATTGTAAATAAATACATGTTAGAATACCCCCATAAAGGGAATAAAAAATTTATTCCCGGATAACTGTCCTCACATTCTTGCCATGCGAGCATTTTCACTAATTAAAATGAGCAACCTACGTGTTAATTAAATGAATCCTTGTATTTTTAAACAACAAATTTTCACTCGAAATTTTAATTAGGCCACACGAGCCTCACCAAAATCAAATCGAAAATACATGTAAATATTCATATTGTGTTATACCCTGTGCTAACCTTTGTGGATGCAGGTAGATTAGGATTAGATGTATGCATAGGATTTTATTTTCTTTGTGTATTGCAATAAATATTTTTACGGAAATGTAATTAATAGATTAGGCGGTCGGTTACATCCCCTGATGTTTTTGTAATCTTAATCTTTACTTTTCCACATTTATTTATCGCTTTATGTATGGATATTTTACTTTCCACATGCGAGTTAAATCATGCATTACAAACACGAAAACGACGTAAGTGCGAATATTCATAATTAAGAAATACAATTTTCTGTAGATGTAATATAATGTGATCCAATAAGAAGTAAGCAACTTATCCCAAACCTGAATCTCTGAGTGTTAGTGGACCGTCCCTCGGACCTTAAGTCTCACAGGACTTTAATTCCTAGAAAGAGCTAATCCAGGTGGCGTCTCTACACTAAGAGACGGCGGATTCGGGTTTTGACCGATCTAAAATGTTTTCCACTTTGTCTTTCAAACCTTCCAGGTCCCTGACCTAGTAATTTTATTTTAACAGAAATACCTCGGTGGACCGCGCCTCTCATTGGCTCGTTCTCGGCCCATCGCAATCTGTGTCATCTGCTCACAATGTTTAGGAGGGTTAGTGGTTACTATTTAGACTTAAAATCTGAGTCTTTTAGTAACATAAGATGTATATTTGAAGATTTTATGAATTCGGAATTGTTTTGAAAGGTGTTCGAACGGTTGAAGTTGGTTCCCCTTCATCGGGATGTTATTTTACCAACTTTAACGGTTTCCCTTTCGGAACAAGTTCAATAACGCTATTTTATTTATTTGGATTTAGATTTATTTTTCCTAATATTATTTTAAAGTGTGTTAGGAAACCCCGATGAAGGTAACCAAAGTTCTCGGATAACCAACCAGACAAATATTCACATGTGTCATTTTCATCTATAAAATGATTAAATAAATTATGTGTATAAAATGAATCTTTTTTACATAGATGAACTTTTAAATCTCTCAATGTTTTAAATTATATTGCTCGGGTCTTGCAAAAGATCAAAACGAACATATTTGCAACTATTTATGAAGTGCGATATTTGCGCTAACCTTTATGGATGCAGGAAGACTAGGGTTAGATGATTGTTAGAATTTAATTTCCTTTTGGAATCGCATTTAATTGTGAGATCAAATGTAATATTCATTAGTATCTATATTTTAGGTGATTGTATCCCTTAGATTCTGATATATTTAGGCGATTTGTAATCTCCCATCCCCAAATATAATTAATCCCTCGTAGATTAGGCACATTTAATTTCCTACGTGTTTACTTTCCGCAATTAAGTTATTTACCACTTTATGCATGTGCGATAAACTAAAACTTTAACCGAAAATATCTAGTTTAGTTCGAATATTTTAAACATGGTTTCTAACATTATTTAACTCAATGACGATAAAGTAAGTAACTCATCCGAACCCGAATCTTTCTTTTATGGTATGAATTAGGCAAAAGGATCTAAGCTATACCAAATTTTCTCAGAAGAGCTGATTTGGGTGGCAACTTTGTAACATTGACTAGAGATTTTTGAGTTTATAAACTTGAAAAATCATTTTCAAGCAACACCTTTTGAACAAAACCCAATTTACTTTTTTCGAAAACCCCACGCCCCGTCTCACGGGGCTGGTGCCTCGCGGAGATCGCGCGGGTCGAACATCGATCGCGCGGGTCGAACATCGATCGCGCGGGTCGAACATCGTTCGCTCACAATAGCTCAACTGAGAAGGTGATCTTGCCCCCAGGCACTGTATTCACCCAGGTGAACTGGGGAACAAAGAAAGATTTTGGTCTGGTTTTTGAGATGAACTATGATGTGTTGCTGAAGAATTAGACCATGCACATGGTTATTAAGCAGCAAAACCTCAACAATTTTCTGCTCATTAATGGTCCAGCGATTAAGGATTTGACGAGGCTATTCTATTCCAATCTCTAACCATTGAGGGGTTTCCATAAATTTTAATGATAAAGATAGAGAAGACCTCCTACCTTATCTCTGCAAAGTTGGTGGTTAGTATCTTGCGCATGTCTTTGAAAGGCACTATGCTTAAAAAAATGGTGATGAAGAGGTTGTGGTCATTCCGAAAGATTGGGAATTACCAACTAATTATGGTTCAGGCAAGATTAGTGCCTCTGGAATGACATGGAGTGTAAGGGCTTGCCATGAACTACTGATAAGGATCATTATGCCCAAGATAGGATCGCTCACTAGCTGCACCAAATTTGAATGATGTATAGTGTATCACATGGTGGAAGGGAAGTAGTTTAACTGGCTGGTGATGATATTCCATCATCTCACCAAGGTAACTACTCTCTACCACTATGGTTAACTTATCACTATTATCACAAAGGTTGTGAGGATGGATGTATCTAAATATGTGGGTGAAGGTCGAGATGATATCTTACCTTCGAAGAGGACCTTGGACTTCTAACATTTTGAGAGGCTTAAGTCTCTCAGCTCTATATTGGGTACACCAAGGTCTATAATGTCAGATTGAAGAAGGCCAAGTGGAGCCATATATCTTCCTAGTGGATATTCCTAAGGAAGATGAACACTCATTTGTGGTTAATTTTGAAGTTTCAAGTGAAGGAACAATCGATGAGGTTTCTTTGTTAGCTCAGCTAGACCAAACAACATCCATAGCTTCAACTCCAACAAGTTCAGGAGCTAGGGTGGGGTCTCAAAGAAAGAGGGCTAGCCTAGTAAAAGGAAGGGCATGAGCTATGCCTACCCAAACACAGCCAAAGAAGAAGTTGAACTCAAAGACGAGGACTCAAAGGGAACCTGAGGCCAAGTCTAAATTGGAAGATAAAGAAGTTACAATAACAAAGTCATCCTTACCTCCACCTCCTCCAAAACTCATTGTAAAACTTAAAGGCATGTCGTCTAGAGAACTAGGAGAAGAATTGAGAGTAAGGAAGAGGAAATTTAAGGAGTTTAGGGAAGAAACATCTCTGTAAGGACCAAAGAAAGCCAAAGAAGATATTTTAAATATTGGTGTTGTTGAGGAAGTTCTCAAAGCAAAATCAAAGTTAAAAGGACTTCAGAAGAAGAGGATTGCCAAAATTAGGCTAAGGAGGGTAATTTAAGTAGCGAGTATTGAGGATGATGATGACATTGAGGTCATCAAATAGGAAGAATTTGATCTTCCTGAAGAGAACATACAAGCCCCCAATCTCACTCAGCAAACTAAGTTACCATCTACTAAGTCTGAATCACTTAAGGCCGATCCATCTCTTGATCAATCAGCCATCCCCCAACTACCTAAAAATCCTTCTCAAACCTCTTTTGTAACTACTTCGACAATTTCTATTGTAAATCCTGAAATTCCACCTTCTCATGTTTATACTTCTAGTGGAAATTCTTCTATAAATTCCCCAATTCATATCGCTTCTCCAAACACTTCCCAAGAAAAGACAAACCCTTCTTCACCACCTCCACAAATTCAACAAACTATCATTCTTTCACTTGTAAAATCTAAAACAACCTCCACTTCTTCACTTCCACCTGAACAAACATCTGAAATCCCCCAGACACTTCTTCTACACCTAACCTTTCTTCACAACCATCCTCAACCCCCTTAATACCGCTGATTAAGGAAGTCCCTCACACTAAAAACTACGCTGAGGAGGGAATAAAAAATGATGATTTTGCCAAGGTAAATTTTATAGCCAAGGAAGAAACTCCATCGAGCAACAAGCATATCTAAGAGGATTTGGATGATTCAACCATCTTGGATCAGATTAGAGAGCTAGCAAGGAAGAAATTTCTAGCTCTCCAAACTGATTAAGTTAGATGGTGCAATAATCCAAGTGCTATTGGCACAAGAATAGATGGACTTAATGGACTTATCTGTAAAGAAAAAGGCAAAGATTCTTAAATTTGAAGAGCAATCAAGCATTCGTTCAGATTTTATATATTTTGAAATGTTTGAGAAGACCCAAGGGAGCTTTTTTGCAATCAGGAATCATCTAGCGAAGGAGAGCGCTTAAAGCCTTGTAGACAAGATAGCTCTAATCTTGATTGAGCTGATGGATTCTGCAACTCAGCTCAAAGCAGCTATATCATCCATTCCAACCTCAAATGTCATTGCAAATGTAGTGGATGAAAGGTGGAGAATAGTAATGATGCTGCTTCTAAACAGTTGGGTAATCTTAATGCCACCTTGGCAACTCAAACTATGTAGTTCCATAAGTTTGGCAAGGAGCAGGCCAAAATTAAGACTAACACTGATAATAAGATCAATCAACTGTCAAAGCAGCTGGATACAAATAAGGACTTAGTACACAACATGTGTGAAATGATGGAGAAGATATCTAAGCTGATGATCGCTTACGATAACAATATTGATAGTGTTATAAAGAAGGTGGTTGAAGCTATCAAGAAGGTGGATAGATCAGTTCTCAACATGGACATGTTGAGTGATAAATTGGAATCAACTTGCATGCTTATGGAGACTAACACTAAAGATGAGGTGATGAATTCTCAGAAAGCATTGACTAAAGTCATGGGTAAACTTTTTCCTGAGCTTGCTGAGTTAGTCCACCCAAGTTTTGGCCTCACTGTGTATGAAAAGCTGAATACCTTGGTGGATAAAATCAATGAGCTTCAAGGAAAAGTACAACATTTTGTTGAAATGAAAGAGCATGATGGGAATAACATAGATTACACAACAAGAACTATACATCTAATGTGTCCAACGACTATCGAGATAGAAGATAAGTTGAATATTACTCTATCTACAACTAACTTCAAAGGTCTTCTATAGTACCTTCAACAATTTTCTCACCAAGAATTTGATCAGATCGCTCATCTCACTAAGTTTCATCATCTACTAATACAAGAGTTGAATGAGTAAGTGGTTGTCTCAGTTAAAGGTAAGGAGCAGTTTGAGAACAAAATATCACCATCAATCATTAGAAAGAAAAAGGATTTTCAAACTACAATCAACTCTTTTAATGTTTATCACAATCAGATAGTGATGGAACAGATATTAAAGGGGAAGAAAGTAGCTAAAAATGCTCGCAAAGTTGCCCAGCATCATAGATAAGACATCCAACCCCCAAGTCGCAAATTCCACCAGAGCAACCTCATTAATAACATCTGTTAATATGTATTTTTCGCATTATTTTTATATAAACACACTGCTTAATTTATCAATTATTTTGTGGATATTGATTTATTTTGTGGATATGTTTTGATTTTGGTAGGTAAATGTTTAATTAGGAAATAATGCTTAACATGAGATAAACATAAAAGAGTAAATGATTTGGAGAAGTTGAAGAGAGAGAGATTTGGACACTTAGTGGGTTGTTTGGTGGATTAAGTCACGTAATTGATGGAGATAAATTCTCAACAACAGTCATCATGATCGCATCTTATGGGCATAACGAAACTCACAACAGTTATTTTCTCTGTGACATGGACATAATGATGCTACAACCACTTTCTTGATGATATGTACATGATTCACAACAACTTTCTAACTTAGTGGGCATGAATTGATTACTTGGAGATAATTGTAACTTTTTATTTCTAGTTTAGTATTTTTATCTATTTAAGGAGGCTATTTTCCTTCATTAGAGATATTAGAAGATAATCAAACATAATTTTAGTTTTAATTTCTTGGTTTTTATTTTAATTATGTATTGTTAGTTTCTAAGTTCAATTAAAGTTTAATTTCATTTTTATTTCTTTACACTTGTGAGGTCTAAAAGCTCTTCATATTTCTTTGTCAAAATTGCTATTTGCTTATTTTGGTTCCTAAAGGTTATTTTGTTTCTTTGATTGTTTCGAGAAGATGTTGTTTTAGTTAAAGTTTCAAAGGTTGGCATACAAGTTGGTTTGATCCGTAATTGTCCTATCAACTTGTAAAGTACCAAATTATGATTTTTCAATCTTAAGAAAAACAATCTAACTTAAACGAGTGAAACATTTTGACAAATTGGTTTTCTCCTAGTTTTTAATGCAATTACCAAGTTAAACCGATGAACGTTCCAAAGTATTGTGGTTTAGTTAAGGTCAATAATATAGCATCTCGTGATTGATTTAAAATTAAGGGAGAATTGTTTATTTAGAAACATCTGTGGTAACTATAACCGGTTTAACAAACTTTGATTTAGAACATTTTTTAATCGATGATCAACTGAAAGAATATGAATGTGAATTAATACCTTTGATTGTATTTTTTTATTAGTTGTTTTATCAACATTTTTATTTTCAACTTTCATTATTTTCAATCAAAACACATTTTCAAACGCCTATTATTTATTTTTTTCAATTATTATTTTTATTCAACAAAATAATTTTACAAGATTTTATCACTCCTTGTGGGATCGACCTTGCTTCCACTGTCACAAATTTGAGCAAGAAAATATATCTTGGTGAATTCGACACTCACCAATTTTTGGCATCGTTACTAGTGAGTGTATATTTCAATTTTGTCATTTTGTTTTTGTTGAATAACTTAATCTTTGAGTGCAAATAATTAGACTTTGACATTGAGGGGACTACCAAGAGATTGAGAAAAGAAACATGGCTGACGAACAAACTTTGAAAGACCTCTAGGCTACTCCTATTGATCAAGCACCTCTTTCCATCACCTATGATGATCTTATTGTCCCATTAGAATTGAAATCTTGCTTGATTCATATTTTACCCACTTTCCATGACCGAGAAATTGAGGATCCTTATAAACATTTAAAAGAATTTCATGTTGTTTATCTTGGTATGAAACCTCAAGGTATTACAATTGAACAAATTAAATTAAGAGCTTTCACTTTTTCTCTTGCAGATACTACTAAGGATTGGCTTTATTATCTTCTATCCGAGAGCATTCGAACATGGGAGGAGATGGCTAGACAATTCATTGAGAGATTTTTTCTAGCAACTCGTGTGCAATCAAGTAAAAAGATTCTGAATCATTATACGATTATTGGGAAAGATTTCAGAAACTGTGCATGTCGTGCCCATAGCATAGCATCACGGAACAGAATCTGATTTAGTACTTTTACCCAGGTCTTTTACCTATCGAAGCTTGGTTAATGGATTTCTAATCTAACTAGCTACAAGTGATAATACAATTGCCAAGAAGACACCACGAACTGCTCAAGAATTTATTCGACTATGGTAGAAAACGCACAACAATTTGGAGGAACATTGAAATAAAAAGGAGTTGTCAATGAGGTACACACTAATTCTATTCAATCACAAATTTTTGATCTAACTACTATGGTTCAGAGTTTAGTGTTAGGACAATTAAGATAAACTAAGGTGTGTAGACTTTGTGCTTAGCCAAGCCATCCAACCAATATGTGCCCAACACTTCAAGAGGAAGAATATGTGAATGTAGTGGGATATTCAGCTCAACACCAAAGGTTGTACAATTTTTACTCAAACACATATAATCCCAATTGGCAGGATTTAAACTTTAGCTATGCACCTAGACCATCTAATTACCAAAATCCACCAATGAATTCAAATGCAGAAAATTCAGGTAACTCTATTGAGGAAGGTACAAAATGTCTAATTGCTAACACTCAAAAATTTGAATAGGTTAGAGATGTGAGATTTCAAAATTTGGAGACTCAAGTTTCTCAAATTGCAACTTCATTGAGCAAGTTGGAGTCTTAAGGACATCGGCCATATCAACCTTAGGTAAATTCGAGAGAAACCAGGAATTCTAAAACTTTGGAAGTGAAACTTTTTTGCAAGATGTACGTCATGACCCGAATTGTGGGTATAACATGAGGGACATGCTAGAATTTGCAATTAAAAATTTAGAATTGAAGAGAGATTCCACTACAAAAAAGAAAGCAAGTGATCATGGGCCTATAATGATTAAACCACCTTTTCCTCAAAGGTTTATTAACCTAAAGAAACATTAAGATGAAAAGGAGATCCTTAAAACTTTCAGCAAAGTGGAGGTAAACATGTAAGAATTCATGAAACATCCTCCTAGTGTATCTAATGTGTGCCAAGTAAGTGTACTTAAACTGAAAATGCAAGAAGTCTTTGAAATTCATCATTTTGATGTTTTGAATGTTGAATATGACATGATAATTTCATAAGACCAAACTCTTATGAAAGAAAATTTACTTGAGGAGGATAGAGAATTAAAGGGTAGAAGTTCATCTTGGAAGGAAATGTCTAAATTTGATATACATGACTCTTGTAATGAACTTCCACTTGTTCTACAGGAATAAAAGATGAGAGATACATTATGGGTAACAAATTTTAAATGTTTTGCTCTAGGAGGAAAATTCAAGTTCAAAGAGTAGCATGGATTTGGAACTAAAATTAATGAGGTTGCACTAGACAACTCATGTTGATGAAAGATCCATTGCGATAAGTCTAGCTAAGACTATAAATAATAATTATCTCAATTCTTTTCCTTAATCTGTCTTAATTTATAAGATAGAAGTTCTATTTGTTTGCTTACATTAGTTCAGTTGTTTTAATTTAATTAAACTAGTGTGACAAAACTGGAAAAGTTCATGGAGCTTCGTATAAGACAATTATTACAATTGGATTTCTCTAATTTGTTAATGAGTTCAAATAATCTTCTGTGATAATTTTTCTAGTATGCAATTATCTTCAACCTTTCATTTGTTTATGTGTTAAATAATAGGCCTACAAGGAAATTTCATGTTTTAAGGGAAGAGAATGGGAATAGAAGTAGAGGAGTGACTGCAAAAATCTATTTTAGTGGCTAAATAGCTTAACAAAGAGGTAATTGCGACTTGCACTTCCTAGGCAGCCTTACACATCTTTCCTCCACTAAAATAGGGCAGTACTCGTTCCCATTAATTTTTGCATTTTTTTTTACTACCTTGTTTTGCATGGTTGTGCCCACATTGAGGGCAATGTGATGAATAAGTGTGGGGGAGAATTAAATGTGAATTTATGAAAATCACAAGTGTCATTTTTTCTAATTTTTGGTGTAGTTGTGTTGTTATATTTGGATCTTAATGTCATTGTTTGAAAAAAATCTGAAATCAAGAGAGTTTTGTTAACATGATGAAAACTTACATCTTTTTGAGTTTAGCCTCAACTTGTGATGATGTTCTTTTCTTTGATTCTTGAAGTATGAGTTTTCTTAGGCCAATTATGAGCTCTAGATTGATTCTGGTCATTTGCTATGATGAAACTAATCTCATAAAATTTGGTCATTTTGTTTTACCCATTCATATGGTCTTTGCAAATTTGGGTTTTTCATATTGAGTAAAGGGGTATGTAATTGACGAATACTATATGATTTTTTATTTGAAGTCTTTTACCAAAAAAATTGTTAAGCCTCTTTGACTCCTTTTTTCTTGTGGAAGTTACGCCTCAAAATGCATTTCCCCTTAAGTAAGGAGTTGCTAGTCTAAGGGCAGAGTCACATAACCAAGGTATACCAACATTAGCAAAACAAATAAAAAATTGCTAATGAGTGGGAGAGCATAAAAAAATGCTTGAAATTTCATAACTACGGGGATGTAAAGGAAAGGAAAAATATTGTTTTTATGTTATGATTTTTTACTTTTGGATTGCATTTGCAAAATAATTCTTTTGTATATCGCTTTTCTCTCTCTATTGATTTTACTCCCTTTTGAGCAAGGCCATCGAGTGGCTTAAACGAGGTTATTTTATTTTACTTTATTAGTAATTGATGAGCATGGATATGACTAGAGGGACTTAAATGTTAGCTCATAATTTTTTTGGCCTAGGTTATATTTAAAATACTTTCATATAATTTGAGTATTGAAAATCACTGTGATTTGTAGTTGAACGAAGATTTCACTCTCTTTTGTACTTTATTGCTTGAGAACAAGCAAAGGGTAAGTATGGGGGAATTTTTAATATGTATTTTTTACATTGTTTTGGTATAAACACACTGCTTAATTAATCAATTATTTTGAGAATATTGATTTATTTTGTGGATATGTTTTGATTTTGGTAGGAAAATGTTTAATTTGGAAATAATAATTAAAATGAGATAAACATAGAAGTGTAGATGGATTGGAGCAGTCAAAGAGAGAGAGTTGGACACTTAGTGGGCTGTTTGGTGGATCAAATCAAGCAACTGATGGAGATAAATTTACAACGGTCATTGCGATCACATCTTATGGGCATAACGAAACTCACAACAATTGTTTTCTCCATGACGTGGACATAGTGATGCTACAACCACTTTCTTGATGACATGGACGCAATTCAAAACAACTTTCTCACTTAGTGGGCATCAACTAATTACTTAGAGATGATTGTAACTTTTTATTTTTAGTTTAGTATTTTTGTCGATTTATGGAGGCTATTTTCCTTCATTAGAGATATCAAAAGACAATCAGACATAGTTTTAGTTTTAATTTCTTGATTTTTATTTTAATTACGTATTGCTAGTTTCTAAGTTCAATGAAAGGTTAATTTCATTTCTATTTCTTTACACTTGTGAGGGCTAAAAGCTCTTCATATTTCTTTGTTAAAATTGCTATTTGTTTATTTTAATTACTAAAGATTATTTTGTTTCTTTAATTTGTTTTCAGAAGATGTTTTTGTTTCAATTAAAATTGGCATACAAGTTGGTTTTATCCATAATTGTACTATCAATTAGTAAAGTACCAAATTAGAATTTTTCAATCCTAAGAAATAAACCATCTTACTAAAACGAGTCAAACAATTTGACAAATTGGTTTGAATAGTGTTCTCCTAGTTTTTAATGCAATTACCAAGTTAAATTGAGGAACGTTTCCTAAGTGCTATGGTTTAGTTAGGTTCCATCATTGAGCATCTCGTGATTGATTTAAAATTAAGGGAGAATTGGTTATTTAGAAGCGTCATCAGTAACTATAACAAGTTTAGCAAACTTTGATTTAGAACATTTTTGAACAGATGATCAAGTGAAAGAATATGAATGTGAATTAATACATTTGATTGAATGTTATTTTATTAGTTATTTTATCAACTTTTTAATTTTCAATCAAAACACAAACTTTCAAACCATATTTTTCAATTATTATTTTTATTCAACAAAATAATTTTCCAAGATTTTATCACTTTCTGTTGAATCAACCCCGCTTCCATATTACAAATTTGAGTAAGAAAATATATCTTGGTGAACTCGACATTGGCCAACATCCTAGGAACTCACCCAGAGGTGGAGGCTCATCTTTTAAATATCAACCACATCAAGGTGATCCAAAGTTGCGTAGATAATATGTAGTATAGAAATTTCTTGGAATAGGGCTCAAATGTAAAAGTTTAGTATAGGACACTACTTGTGTATAGACTAAGTTTAATTAATGAAAATTACAAGAAATTTCTATACTAAGGACTATCTACGCAGCTTTGGATCGCGTTGATGTGGTTGATGTTGAGAAGATGAGCCTCCTCCTCTAGGTGAGTTCCTAGGATGATATTGATGAGGTTGCTATGGTGGACATTGCGACTTGGGTTGGATGTTTAACCTATAATGTTGGGCATCTTTGCGAGCCTCTTCAATTACTTTCTCCCCCTTTGATATCTATCCCATCACTATATGATTGAGACCAACATTAAAATAGTCAATTACAGTTTGAAAATCTTCTTACTTTCCAATGATTGCTAGCGATATTTCATTCGCAAGATACTCCTTGCCTTGAACTAAGAGAACCTCTTGATCATTCAACTCTTGTAGCAGCAGATGATGACACCTAGTGAGATGAGAAGAGGTTCTCTTAATTCAAGGCAAGGAGTAGCTTGAGAATGAAATTTCGCTAGCAATCATTGGAAAGCAAGAGGATTTTCAAACTACAATTGACTCTTTTAATGCTCATCTCAATCAGATAGTGATGGAATAAATATCAAAGGAGGAGAAAGTAGTTGAAGATGCTCGCAAAACTGCCTAGCATCATAGGTCAAACATCCAACCCAGGTCGTAACATCCATCGACGCAACCTCATCAACAATATCCTATGAACTCACCTAGAGGTGGAGGCTCATCTTCTCAACATGAACCACATCAATGTGATTTAAAGTTACGTAGGTAGTCGTTAGTATAAAAATTTCTTGTAATAAGGCTCAAAATGTAAAAACCTAGTATAGGACACTACCTTTGTATTGACTAAGTTTAATTAATGAAAATTACAAGTTTTTAGCAAAAGTTAAGAGCTTCTTAACTTGTCAAATTAGTTTTATTCTTGCATATAATACTATTGTAGGAACTAACCAAGATTAACTTGAAAGAAGACGTTGAGTAAGACAAAGTCCCAAGATAAAGAAAAGTTCTCCAAGTATGGGGCAGCTGATGCTGATTGAAGGAAATCCTGGGGGAGTCTATACTGACTAAGGAGTTCACTTAGCATAGGGGGGTCTTACATCACTTATCAGGTATTCCTATATCCATAAACTATTTATTTGGTTAATTTCTTCTACTACCTAGTTTGATATTTGTTCCAAAATAGGGGAAATTGTTGAACCTAAGTTAATAGTACTTCACAGTTGTGAGCACATGATTTTGTACCAGCTCGCGTGATTGATGATGATGGCATTTTGAGATTTTATCCTTGAATCAAACAAGTTTCGACTGTCCAAATGATCTTCAAATGGGAGCTCTCTACGTGAAAAAAATATTTCGGGTACTAAATAAATATTTAGGACTGTAAAAAAAATTTTAAAAGCCTTAAGTGAAAATTTAATGGCTTAAAATATTTTTAAGGATGTAAATAAATGTTTAAGGGTTCGGAATAATCATTTTTTTTAAATATATATATATTAATAAAAAGAAAATAAATGTGTGTGTGTATAATTTTGAAAAAAATTAAAAAAATATATATTGGCCTCGCCCGCAGTTGGGCCATTTGGCCTCGCCTGCAAGTGCTGGCGATGCCAATGCTAGCCTTGCCGCTAAATTCGAATTTTTTTAAATTCCCCCTATTTATAGGGGGAATTCTCAGTGAAATGGGACTGGAAATTTTCAGTGAAAAAGGATAAAAAAAAATACTCTGGCTTTTTCTTAACGATAACGTTTTTTATTTAAAAATTATTTTCGAATTAAAAAATACAGTTTGATACTGAATCTACTTTTTAATTTAATTTTTCTCGATAAAATACCAAGACTAAAGAAGAACAAGGAACGCTCCCAAGGATCAAACGGATACATCGAAGTGGATTCGCGCTGAAAGGGTTAGTCTCTGAGTTCCTAGAGTTGCTTCATCTTGTGTTTCTATTTTTTAATTTTATTCTACATATTAGCCTAGGATTAATTCTATATTCTTTTATTATGTAATTTTTATTGTATCATGTAATACTTCTTCCTCCTTTTCTGTTTCGTTTTTTTAATAATTTATGGAGATTCTTGTTAGAATACCCCCACGAAGGGAATAAAAAAATTTATTCCCTGATAGCAGTCATCACATTCTTGCCATGCGAGCATTTTCACTAATTAAAATGAGCAACCTACATGTTAATAAAATGAATCATTTTATTTCTAAATAGGAAATTTTCAATCATCGATATTTTATTTAGGCCACACGGGCCTCGCCAAAATCAAATCAAGCATACGTGCAGATGTTGTGCTATATCTTGTGCTAACCTTTGTGGATGTAGGTAGATTACACTCAACAGTGAAATCGATTAGGATAGTGAAATAAATTATGTACCAAGTAGATTCTTAATTAGGCAATTTTTACTTGAGTATGTTTTAGGGAAAACAACTCAATTTTATTGAGTTTTAATTAAGTTATGGCTTACAGTAGAAAAAGTTGTGTGCTGAGTACTCTAGAGTTTATGCAATATAACTCAACATGTGTTGAGTATCTTTTACTTAGTAAAATACTGAGTATATGTGAGACACTTAAAATACTATGACACTTATGCTTTTAACATTGTTTGTGAAGACAAAATATTCTCTTTGATGCTTTTCAAGTAAAAAGTGCTGAAATCAAAACGGATATTCATGTCGTCATGACAACCAAAAGGTGTCAGTATGGAATGTTGGAGATTCCTCACAAGTGTCTATAGTAAAAGGCATCTTTTGATATGCGTCGTCTTACATCTTTTCTAGCTACTATCTCTTGAATGAGATAGTATTTACGAAGTTCATGTCTGTTTTTCTGGCGAGACTGTGGTTCCTTTGCTTGAGAAATAGCCCCATTGTTATTGTAATAGATCACTATCAGATTTACAATGTTGGACACCACATCAAGATCACCAATAAATCCCTTAAGCTAAATAGCTTCATTAACCGCTTGTGAAGCAGCTATGTACTCAGATTCTATGGTTGAATCGATAATCGTATCCTATTTGAAACTCTTCCAAACAACTGCCCCTCCATTAAACATAAACACATAACTTGACTGGGATTTATAATCATCCTTGTTAGACTAAAAACTCACATCGGTGTATCCCTTTAAAGTGAGATCACCTTCTCCATATGCTAAAAACATATCCTTAGTCCTGCGTAAGTACTTGAGGATAGTTTTAACGGTCGCCCAGTGCTTCTCACCTAGATCAGATTGAAATCTGCTTGTGATGCTCAATGCATGTGAGACTTCAAGCCTAGCGTATACCATAGCATAGAGGATGGACCCTACATCTGAGGTATAGGGTATTCCATTCATCCGTAGTCTCTCTTCTTTGTTCTCGGACACTCAGATTTAGAAAGGTTAATCCCGTGAGACATAGGGAGATAACCCTTTGTTGACTGCTCAAGGTTAAATCTAGCCAAAACCTTATCTATGTATGTACTTTGTGAAAGAGATAGCAGCCTTTTGGATATATCTCGATAAATTTTAATACTAAGTATAAAAGCTGCTTTTCCAAGGCCTTTCATAGAGAACTTCTTTGATAACCATTCCTTAATTGTCTGAAGAAAAGGAATATCGTTTCCTATTAATAATATGTCATCGACATATAATACAAGGAAAATGATCGCACTCCCACTAGCCTTTTTATATACACAAGGCTCATTAGGATTCGATAAAAAACCGTTTTCTCGGATTGTCTCATCGAACCTAATATTCTAACTCCTCGATGCTTGCTTAAGTCCATAAATGGACTTTTGCAACTTGCATACCTTAGAGCCATCCTTAGATGTGAAACCCTTGGGTTATGTCATAAACACATTCTTGTTTAGATTCCCATTAAGGAATGCTATCTTCACATCCATCTGCCAAATCTCATAAACGTAATGAGCAGCGATGGCAAGGAGTATCCTAATAAACTTCAGCATGGCCACTAGTGAAAAGATTTCATCATAGTCAATGCCTTCTTTTTTACTGTGCCCTTTTGCAACTAGCCTTGCTTTATAAGTACTAAGTTACTATCCATGTCGATTTTCTTCTTGATAACTCACTTGCATCTTATGGGCTTAATCCCACTTAGAGCATCAACCAAGTTCCAGACTTGATTTTCGAACATAGAGTCCATCTCTAATCTCATTGCTGAAAGCCATTTATCAGATTCTGAGCCTTCCATTGCTTCCTTGTAAGTCTTGGGCTCATCATCTTCCATAAGGAAGAGATGTTTATCAATAGTGATGATAAAACTGTATCACTCAAGAGCGATGGGAGCTCGACCTGACCTACGCAATGTCGGTGTTATAATAGGCTGTTCCATGCTTACACTATCTTGTGTAACAGGTGTAGTTATAATCAATTGACTATCTGTTTGATCTACTTGAGTAACCAACTCAAGAATGCTCCCACTAGCTTTCGCAAGTATATATGCTCATTCTTGAGGAATTGAGCATTTCTGGAAACAAGGACTTTCTGTTCCTTGGGATCATAAAAGGTATACCCTATAGTCTCCTTAGGACAACCTACAAACAGAAATCTATCAAACTTAGCACCCAGCTTATCTGAACTTATCCATTTAACATATGCAGGACATCCCCAAACTCTCAGGTGAGAAAGAGCGGGTTTCTTACCATACCATACTTCGTATGGAGTTTGATAAACTTATTTAGAGGGCACTCTGTTTAGTATATAAATAGTTCTCTCAATTGCATAACCCCAAAAGGATGTGCTAAGTTATGCTTGGCTCTTTATGGATCGAACCATATCGAGTAGGGTTCGATTTCTCCTTTCTGACACTCCATTGTGTTGGGGTGTATAAGGAGGTGTCCATTGGGATAAAATACTATTATCCCTTAGATAGTCTTGAAACTCCTGGCTTAAGTATTCACCGCCTCTATCAGATCGAACGATCTTGATATTTTCCCAAGCTATTTCTCTACTTCAATTTTAAATTCTTTAAAAGCATCAAAACTTTCAGACTTGTACCTCATAAGGTGCAAATAATCATATTGCGAATAATCATCAATAAAGGTTATGAAGTAAACGAAACCCTCATGTGTCTTAACACTCATTGGACCACATACATCAAAATGTATTATTTCCAAAGTACTAGTGGCATGCTGACCCTTTCCTTTGAAAGGTTTCTTAGTCATCTTCCCTTTTAAAGAAGGTTCACACAAGCCATAGGAAGCCCATTCCATTGGGCCTAAGTCCCCACATTTGTGTAACTTAGTTAAGCGAGTCTCATTTATGTAGCCTAGACGACAATTCCATAAGTAAGAGGATTTCTCATTATCCAATTTTGATTTCTTAACAAAGTCCATATTTAGAATTTCAGTTTTAGTAACTAGAACATATAAGCCATTCAAAGATATTTTATAAGCATATAGAATATTGTCAAGCTGAATTTGAAATTTATTATGAGAAAATAAAATTTCAAATCCTTTCATTGCTAGAAATGCAACAGAAATAATATTCTTACTGATAGTTGGAATATAATAGTAATTGTTCAAAACTAAAACTACGCCACTAAGCAAACGAAGGCTATATGTCTCTACAGCTGTTGCAGCAACCCGTGCTCCATTTCCAACTTTAAGGTCCATTTCCCTCTTTGCAAGCCTTCTACTGTTCCGTAATCTCTGTATAGAAGTATAGATATGAGTACCAAAACTAGTATCTAATACCCAAGTAGACTCATAGGGAATTGTAGAGAAACTCTTTATCATGAACATACGTGAAGTAGATGCCTGACTTATCTTCTTCTTCACTTGTTTAAAATCCAAGCTATGCAATCACGTTTCCAGTGTTTGGGCTTTCCACATAGGAAATGTAATTGATCAGAAGATTTTGACTATACCTGTCTAATAGGCTTAAATTCAGTAACGGTGCAAAAAATCTTGTTCCCCACTTCTCTACTGATAAGATAAAAGTTCAAAATACGAATAGGTATTGCTGATAAGTGTATAATTACACTTACTATCATGATAATTCACACATTAAACACTATAGTTTGAGTCATTTTTATACTTCATATAAAAGATTTCACGTGGTATGTAGTTGTTTTTTATGCAAATGCAGATACTAGGTAAATCTTGGGAGTAAAATGATCAAAAGTGGAATTTTATGAAAATAGAGTGAAAAAGGTGTAAAAAGATGCGTGAAACTTAAAGATTTGGCTTAGGATCAAAGCTGCCAAAGATCGGTGAAGTTACAAGGAGATTTCTGAAGAAAACTCCATTCACGATAGTGACAATCATTCGCGGTCGTGACCTGGTCACTTCAGAACAGAAATCTGCCAACAAAAGATTCACGGTCGCGAATCACATATTGCAGTCGCGACATGGATGGTTTTCTGGTATTATCTTCTTAACTACCAGCCGCCAGATAAGCATGATCAATTACCATCAACTACCAATGAAAAGACACTTATCAAGAGTCAACCAATCATGAAAAGGTGCCTATCCATTATGAATTGAATCAAAGCCTCTCAACCAATCACATTGAAGAGATACAATCTTTCACCAATGGATGTGACTCTTCGTTTGGATAGACACAAAACTTCAAACTCTATAAATAGTGCTCCAAATCCTCAACAATTTCATGCATTTTTGTGTGGTATGCCTTCAGTGCAATAAAGGAAGTGCAGAGAAAAAAGGGTTAAATATAGTGTGTGTGTGTGTGTGTGTGTGTATAGTTAGATTCGCTATGTTCTTAAGTGTTAGCGAGAAAATGTTTAAGTGATTCGATTCCTTGTTTTGATCAGTAGATTTCTCTACGTATTCGAGCGATTGTTGTGTAAGTGTACTTGCAAATCACTTATCAATAAAAGTTTTCATTCTTCAATATTCGTTTGTTCAATATTCTCAAAGAATAGCATCCTAGCAGAGGTTCTGTACGAGCCGAGACCGAATTCAAAGAAGA
>CATIWQ010219373.1:0-64855 GCA_949673415.1 Euphorbia schlechtendalii | reverse complement strand
AAGACATGAAAGTTGGCAGTGTTTTAGCAGCTTGGCTAGTTTGAACAATCTCCCTTAGTGCATTATAGGAGACTTTAATGACATGCTCACAGCGGATGAAAAGATAGGCAGTAGGCCGAGAAACATTAGATGGCTGCTAGGCTTCCAGGAAGCGTTAACAGATTGCATATTGGAGGATTTAGGTATGAGGGGATATCAGTTCACTTGGGAGAGAGGGCGTGGAAGTGACACAAGGATGAAAGAAAGGCTTGATAGGGTTGTTTGTACTATGGAGTGGCGTGAAATTTTTAGCGATGCGTGGGTTCAAAACATAGCAACGTCAGAGCCGGATCATTCAGCTATTCTACTACACTGTACTACGATGGAAATTCCTCGAAAACCACCATTTCGCTTTGAAAATAGTTGGATCAGATTAGCTGGGTGCAAGGATCTTATCTCGGCTTGCTGGAATTCTGCATCATCGAGCTCTGTTCTTGAAAAACTAGCAAAGTGCGACTAGAGTTAGAGAAGTGGAGATGGCTGCAACATGGTAACTTCAAAAGGAAAGTCCGCTTCTGCCGTGAAGAGCTGGACCAGTTAAGATGTTCTTCTGACCGTGTTACTGGTTCAAGTTACATGGCAAAGAAACGAGAATTAGGGGAGATCGGAAGGCAACAAAAAGATTACTGGAAGCAGCGATCAAAAGTCGCCTAGTTAAAGGATGGGGATCAGAATTCTAGCTATTTTCACCAGTTTGCTTCGGCAAGGTAGCGGAAAAACTCCTTTTCGCAACTTCAAAATGTAGTAGGTGATTGGGTAAAATGGGGAAGTGAACTTGAAGAGCTAATCAAAAACTTCTATACAAGTTTATTTCAAATCGATGGCACCAATTATGAACACATCCCGTCTCTTATTCAATCGAGATCTCCGCAACGATGGCCACTGATCTTGACCGATCATTTGTAGCTGATGATGCTAAAAGTGCTTTATTTGATATGCAACCTGATAAAGCACCTGGATCGGACGGCTTCAACCCAGCTTTTTTTCAACAGTATTGGGGAATAGTAGGCACGGAGATATCTTCATTTTGTTTGAATTGATTGAATAATAAAGTTATTCCTGATGGCTTAAATGCAGTGTTTTAAAAGGCGGTCAAGGAGGCTGCCTAGGCGGCGCCTAGGCAGAGATTTTTAAAATACCGTCCCGATTTTATATAATTGGGCTGCCAAGGTGGAAATTATCACCAAAACTCAGAAAAACGTCGTCAAAGATAGAAAAAAGTGTTGCCAAAACCTAGAAATGTCGTCAGAGCCTAAAAATTTGTCGCCAAAGCTTAGAAATATGAATTTTTAGTATTATTATATAAAAATTTACGTGTACCCTAAATTTATTATTTTAATTTATTAATAAATATTATATATTTAAAAAAAATACCCCACCTAGTCTCCGCCTAGGTCTCGATTAATCCCCGCCTATGCCCTCGGAGGCTCTAGCCGCCCGACTAGTGCCTAGCGCCTTTTAAAACACTGCTTAAATGATATCAATATTGTACTGATTCCTAAGAAAAAAGTTCCTAATGCAGTTTCGGATCTTAGGCCAATTTCTTTGTGTAACGTCCTTTTCAAGATTATTTCAAAAATGCTAGCAAATAGAATTCAATCTATTATGAATTCTATTATCTCAGAGGCTTAGAGTGAGTTTATTCCTAGGCGGTTATTAACAAATAATATTCTGATTGGTTTTGAGCTAGGACATTATATTAATAGAAAGCATCTAGGTCGTTTAGTCATGTGTTCTTTGAAGTTAGATATGTTAAAAGCCTACGATAGAGTTGAATGTGATTTTATTCATGCAATGTTACTGAAATTGGGTTTTTCTCCCAATTTGACCGATTTGATTATGTTATCTGTCAAAACGGTAACTTAAACAATCACTCACAGGAATGGTTTATTTCAAAAATTCACTCCTTAACGAGGCCTTCGACAAGGAGATCCTATCTCCCCTTGTTTATCATTTGTGCTGAAGGTTTATCTGCGCTTGTTCAGGATCGTATTACTAAAGGCTATCTGTACGAGTGCAAGATAACCCCCACGGCCCCAATTATTTCACATCTTCTTTTTACAGATGACAACTTATTCTTCTTCAAAGCCACGGTTAAGGAGGCGCGTAACCTGATGAACGTGCTTTGCTTGTACGAGATGGCCTCAGGTCAACAAATCAACCACAACAAATCATCCATTGTTTTTAGCTCGAATGTTACACCCCGAGATCAAGTGACTTGTTACAAATTGCCTGCATATTGTGGAAGCGGAAGGTCATGGCCTTTACCTTGGATTGCCATCCCTTATTGGTAGATCGAAGAAAAGCGCATTTGATTATATCATTGAGAAGGCTAGCAAGAAGATTCAAGGATAGAAGAGGAAAAAAATGTCACAAGGGGGGAAAGAGGTGCTACTAAAGTCAGTTGCCCAAGCTCTACCAAACTATGCTATGCAAGTGTTCTTGCTACCGTTATATACTGTTGCAACTTTAGAGAAACTTTTCTTTAAATTTGGTGGGGTGCATCATTTCATTAGATGAGATGGGAGAGACATTGTTTACCAAAGGAAAAAGGCGGCCTTAATTTTCGAAACATTCACGAATTCAATAGAGCACTATTAGCGAAACAAGCTTAGAGAATCCTCTCCAACCCATAGCTACTTGTTAGCCGAATCTTCAAACATAGATATTTCCCAGCTTGCACAATCTTTGAAGCCCCATATAAATCTAATGCAAGCATGACATGGCGTGGAATTAGTTCTACCTTCTCAATTGTGAAACACGGAACCGGATGGAGGGTGTGTGATGGCTTGAGAATAAGCATTTAGCTCGACAATTGGCTTCCGTCGGTAGCAGCTCCACAGGTTCAATCTGAGGTGGTACCAGGTTTCGAAAGTGCCTCGTTAATTCTATAATTAATCCAATTACAAGAACATGGGATGATAATGTCCTTCAAAGTCTACTCAACAACACTGATCAAGCCTTAGTGCGATGCATTTACTTACCGTGGCAACCACAACCCGACAAGATCTATTAGAGGTTGGAGAAAAAGGGTTTATTTTCGGTGAAGTCGTGCTATTATGCCCTCCTTGATCAGTCCGCATCGAACAACATTCCCTCCAACTTTGTCTCGCTTGCAAGGTATACTATTTGGAACTTGAGAGTCCCACCCCGAGTTCATCTATTCCACTAGAAAGTCACTACGAATTCTCTCCCCACTATGATTAGACTTCGACAAAGGTACATTGATGTGGACTTATTGTGCCCACTTTGTGGTGATGCTCTAAAAGATGATTTTCATGCACTTGTTAGTTACTCCCACTCCCTTACAGTCTGGGATGAGTTATTCAAGGAAGGTTAGCCTAACGATATAGTTAAAATGAATAAATGGTGGACTTGGATCTATGGTAAAGATAGGAACGTTGTGAACAAAGCGGCTTGTGTTTTATGGGCAATTTGGGCACGGAGAAACAACCTTGTATGGAACAATAAGGGGGACTTGGTTACACTCATGTCCACCTTTAATTAGAGCTGTAATTGCTTCTGATTAATGATATCGACGTATTCTTTAGTAAAAAAAAAGATAGAGTCACTTCTCAAGTTCTAAGACACGGGATCGATTTTTTGAGGAATAGAATTCAACCAACAAGACAGCGAGCAACCAAGTCAGCCCCAGAATCAAGTAAACATGGCTTCGACCTCCTCAGGGGTAGTACAAGTGCAACATAGATGCTAGCATTCTCAACTTGGGTAGTAATACCAGTCATGGATGCATAATCCGAGATGCTTCAGGGGGCTTTATTGCTGCAAGAACTACCCTTCTTGAAGGTAGTGGTGATCCGCTACTTGTAGAGGTTTTGAGTTGTAGAGAGGCCTTGAGCTGGCTTAAAGAAAACCAATTTTATCACATCATTTTGGAACTAGATGCACTCAACGTAGTTAACGCCTTGAACAACCACATTTGCTATGACTCACCAGTAGGAGTAATTTTTTCAGATTGTATTCATTTTATTCGAACTTTTGTTGCTATTCGTGTTGTTTATGCTAGCAGGTCTGTGAACCAAGCTGCACATATGTTGGCTAGAGCAGCAGGTTCTTCGACAAGTAGGGGAACGTGGTTTCATACATATCCACCTTTGATTAATGACCTATCTCCTCAGTCAAAATTTTTTTTTCTTATGAATAAAAAGGGGTACGTTTTTATAAAGCGTGTAAATAAAACGTGCTTTATCTTTTAGAAGCAAAGCTTGTAAAATTTTAACAAATTAAAAGAAGGTAATTGCGATAAATAGCAAGTAAAACTATAGGTTAGTTCAGGCCAGTCATGAGCATAGACAATAATTGCAAGGCTTAAAGCCCACAATAAAAAAAATTCAAATTTGTTTATTATGAATATAAATATAGGTATAAACTTCAACAAACTTTTAAAATTTATTCAATATAAAATACAACCTTTGAAAATTGTATTTATTTACTGTTAACTATTGTTTTAAATGAGAATTATTTTTAATTTCACCTGTAATCCTTGAAATGTCAAGACCAAGAATTGGTTCATTGCCAAAAAATTTGATGTGCATGAAGATATTTGTATAGAAAATCAATTTGATGTAACTCAATTGATATACCTTTCAAAATAAAGATGGAAGATTCTGAATTCGATACGTATAATGTTTTCAAAACTCTATATTCTTAAAGAAAATATTCATGTAGAAAAGTGACAGTTTTGGATATGATAACATGTGGGAATATGTGTTTAGAAATTGCAATATCGAACTAAGAGACATTGAACACTTCTACCAAAATAATTTTAAAAAAACTCGTATTGCAACAAGATTAGGAATGACATGATTAAAATATTTGCACTCATTTTTATATTATTTTAATGTCTTTGATAGTAAATCTTCAAGAATCTATAGTTACATGTTAAATCTGAATTTATAACCAGATAGAAATCTAAATTTATCTCCGCTCAACAAGATTGTTTCAGATCTATAATTCAATGGTGTAAGTAAGTAGTCTTATGATTGTGTATCTTTGAAATTGTTAGTCAGAAGTATTTTTATCTTTTATTTTTAGAATAAATCTATTTGTCTTGTTGTAAAAGCAAGTTTAATGTGTTTGTGTATTGTGATGTTTGTATGTCCGATGTTTTAACTTCGATGGATTGGTTTTAGTATTTTCAGAATGTCTATTTTTACTGATTTGAGAATCATTTTGTATAATTGTTAACTAGAGCGACTGATTCTTTAATATGTAAGGGGATTTAACTTTATGTTTGTCCACATTTGATTAGAGTTGATATTGTCTTTAGTGTGGTATAATATATGTGCTTAATACACCATTTTTTTTTAAAGCAAATGCGCTTATATATTATTGATTCAAACTTGTGATTTCAAGAGTCACAAATTAAGTTTCTACCACTATACTTAATGCATTACTTCGTGAACTTGTCTCAAAAAACTTGATGTTACGTAAAACTTCAAAAGTTTCAGATACTCCTCTAAAGTTGTTTAAAATAAATTAGTGTGTTCTAAAAAAATGTTACGTGTCAGTTTATGGTTAATTTGGTTATTCAAATATGTTACATTTCTTAATTTTTTTCTCAGTAACCAAGAACTAACTTGTGATACTGAAAGGACATATAAACATTTTTTAAAGTTTAAGATTATTTAAAATATTTTATCATTAAATGCGACATCAAACTTGTTATGATAATTGCAAAGGATAGACTATGGATTGAGCTTTTAGAATATGACTCCGGCTAACTTTTTTTTTTATCTTCTATATTTGGCTTAATACATCAACACCCCTTTAAAATTAGGTCAGAAAACCGGATAACACTCTCAACTTTCAAAATGATCAGTTACCCCTCTTAACTTGGTAAAAAGGACTAGTTATCCCCCTTAATTTGGCAAAAATGCACCAGTTAGTCTCATCAATGCCACGTGTCAAAAATTTGATTGGTTTGACTTTTCAAAGATATTATTTTTTTTATTTTTCTCTCTCTAATCAAAAGTTGACTTGTGGAATTGATGAGGTACACTGGTGCATTTTTATCAAGTTAAAGAAGGTAACTGATACTTTTAAAATTAAGAATGATATCCGATTTTTTAAATCAACTTTAGATTGATGTTAATGCATTTCACTTTTATATTTCATAACTTCAGTTTACCTAAAATTTATGAACTGTTTTAATGGAGAATTACATGTAACTAGGAGTAGAACTGTTGAATCAAGCGCATGTCATGGATGGATATGGAGCCGACAATTGTGAGAAAACATTGTGTAGAGTGATGGATCACAGTATCATCATAGTCTCGACCACATTACCTTGACACGCACTCATAAAAAAAAGCAGCTCCAGCTCAGCAACAAAATCTGATTTCGTAGGAAACAGTGCATTTACTAAATTAACAGATTATAAGCTATCAAAAAACCTTTTATTTTTTTGGTAAAAATAAAAAAAAAACCTTTTATAAATTAATACAAAACAAGTTGATCATATACACATTAGACTATACACAAGGGTTAAGTACCTAAATATATATATATAACATATATCAATTGAGTGTGTAGCATAATTGGTACACCCCTTAAATTAGTGGTGAGAGGTTTTGAAACCCGACCTCTTAAAAAATTTATATTCCTATATATTTATTGATGTTTACATGAATACAATTGTATTTCCAATTTACAATATTACTTGTCCTTAGTAGACTTCAAACTATATAAGTGATTCACTCAGCCTCGCATTTCTAAGTTAATGAATCAAAACCGGTTTAATATGTATATCTCATACATGACCGGTCATGAGCATGGGTAAAAATTGTAGACATCTATGACCCATGATTAATAGGTGTCCATATTTCAATCTTATGTCTAAATTTATGTATATATAAAAATTTTGTAATCAATTTTTTAGTTTAATGTTAAGATTGAATTTACAATAACTACAAGTTTCAGCTTTGAGTCACATTCAGAGTGGGGTGGAGTTTTTCTTTCGATTTAATGTAAGAGCATAATTTTTTTCAAAAAAATATAAGGGAAGCTTTAAAAACTTTTTGAATTTATTCAATACGAATAAGTTATGATTATCAATTGAAAATAAAGACTTGAATAATTTTTTAGAATATATCAATTTTACATAAAACTATTCAAATTCATAAGGTCTTTATTTTTTTATTTCACTTAAAACCCTCGAAATGTCAGAAATACCAACTCACAACCAAACCTCTAACCAAATATCATATTATTTAATACAAATAGTTTACTCTACATTGTAAATGCATAATTTTGCAACAACTTTAGAGCCATCTCTTAATTAAACTTTGAACATGTAAGAAAGTAAATTCATCTAAACTTTTTCCTTTTTAACCAATTCAAAAGTCAACGTGAAAGAAAAAGCAAAAGGGCATGCTTTTGATTGAAACCTTGAGCGATACTTCACAATATTTTTGGAATTTTGCCTTGCTCCAAACAATCGGGAAAAAAATTCAGGATCTCCAAATATGATTTATGTTTACCCTTTCATGTTTTCTAGTTAATTTTTACGTGTGACAGATTAGTATAGACTATATAGAGAACATGAGAAAAAATTATAGAAAATTTTACTCGTATAAAATATGAATGAAAACATGAAAATGTATAAAACAGATGTGAACAGCATTTGTTTTACAGAAACGACGTAGTATAGTTGGGTCACATTCCACTTTCACGTGCCCAAAGCTGGAGAATTTTCTAGAAATCATGGACCATACCAATAATTATTAATGATGCATTTATACTTCTTTCAATTTCTAGATAAACAATCTCTTTTATGCTTTAAGGAAAACATTTTTAAGAAATGAAAAAATGAAAAAAGAGAGTAAATAACAATAAACAATATTGTTGTGATTTCAAAAGCTCTTATCATATATATAAAGACAATGACGAAATATAAATTTAGATAAACACTCTCATTCTAACTCTTTCATAATTGACATTTCTAATAATGTCCACAATTTTTAATTTGAAAAAAGTCCGATAATGACTCTAAAGAAATTATCTAATTTTCAACCAAATATTAATACATTTTTTATATAACTGAATAAGAAAATTTCTGGTTCTATTTATTAAAAACATAATAAAAAAGTAACAAGAAAAGTAAAAATACTTGAAAATAGAATGAAACAATCAATCTAAAAAAATTGAGGAATTAGATCAATTTTCTACAAGTCCGTTACATCTAGGTTATAATTTTTATTTCTTTTGTATCATTTGAAACCCATGTCACAAGTAAGGAACCCCTCGAAATTCACTTGCCAATGACAATCATAGGAAGAAAGAGAAAACCCGCTCCTCATAAGTTGCGAATACTCTGTCATAGTTCGTCTCCGAGGCAGTTGCACTATCCTTAATCATAATTCGGTTGGTAGTCTTACCTTGTGTTGAACTTAGCTGAAAGATTTGCTCATCAATCTTGAATTAAGGTTTTTGATAATGTTAAACATAAGGAAATCAAATGTTAAGTCAGTATTGTAGTTAGTATTTTATCTTAGTGGTCAGAATTTAGTTAAGTTGATTTATTCAATCTTGGCTGAATTAAAAGATTTAGACAAATAACTAACACATTTTGCTAAGTAAAGTTTTACTCAGCAGAGGTAGAATAGAGAAACACTTAGTCTTGTAATGTTATACTTCAAGCTAAGTATCTTGAGTTAACGCTATGATAACACTGCATGCTTGTAACCCTTGTTTTGGATAGAATATTCCTTGTTGATGTTTTGCAGGTTTCAAGGATGATCTAAGCAACAAGGGAATAATCATGTGGTTCGAGGGGAGAAGCTATCTGCACGAGTTATCGGTCGGTCAACTCTAAAATCCAAGAAAAACATATTGTCTCGCCGCATTTCAGAATTAACCTAACATCGATACTTCAAGTGAATCCACGTAGCAATTCACGCCTATCTCTTGCATGACATAATCAATTTGAACAGTGAAGTTTCACGATATTTTCACCAACGGTTTAATCCCGCACATCAATGACTATAAATCTATCTCATATGGGGAGAATTTTGAAGACTGGAAGAGATGATATATTGAAGATTAAACGAGATGAAGGACAAGTTTACAACGTCTATTTCAATTCCTTGCCTATGAAAGGAACTCGAATGCTGCAGTTCAAACTTGGTGAATACACCTGGAATTTCCTAAATGCTAAATCTCTGTCAAATTACACTCAGCATTCAGAAATTCCAAAATCGCAAAGAAGCAACTCTCTGAGATTCTGTTATTGCTTATTGAGATAGTTAGATCACTCAAATAGAAATCAATTAGATTTGTAAGGAGAACTAACATTCCATAAGTTGAGTTCTTCAAATTCTCTTTAAAAAAACTGTGAGTATGTGAGATTGCGAAGGTTACTCAAGTCTCATGGGTAGATTGATAGCTTGGAAGGTAATTGTTGTAATGATCCTTATGAAGGCTTCTCCGCCAAGTTGAAGGAGTTGATAATAGTGGATTAACGTTCGAGGATTAGAGGTAAGAAGAGTATCGATATAAATTGCTTTGTTTGGCTTCTCTAAACTCTGTCTTTACTTTGGTCAAAAATTTATTTATTCAACACGCATTTTGTTATATATCAGTGTTTATTGTCTAAGTGTTTGTTCTAGTCAGCCTTATTGAGTATCTTTTACTCAGCCTAGCTGAATATAAATCGAGGCTTAACTTGTTTTATTTGTTTGTTTAGATATTTGCTTTTCCTATCATTCATTCATCTAGACAAACCTAGATCACTTAGATTAAATCGAAGAAGAGCTCCAAAATCTATTACGACATTATAATTAAATCATTCACCCCTCTAACAAAGTTCCTTGTAGTCAACGAGACCAACACCTTGGAACAGTTGAATTTTCAAATTAATTCTCTCATAATAGATGACACTTTCCAGAACCATTGGGTGTTGCGGAATAGAAACTATACGCTCTCCAACCTGAACTGCAACAAGTTTAGTTTTTCTTTCTCTTAGACTAAGCTACCATGGCTTACACTGTGTGAAAAGAGCCAAATTAGAAGGCAACCCTCGCTGTTCATCCTCATCAAAATCACTCATATCATCCCATCTTTCATTTTCTTTGCACTTTTATTGACATTCTTTAACCCATTCTCAATCTTTTTGAGTTGTAAAAAGGTTGAGTAACCTTTGCGGACACGATATTCTTAGATTAATCGTTGGACTCCCCTTCACTAGAACTCTCAAGCTCGGACATTGAGGAATGTAAAGAAGGGCTTCTAGAGGGGAGTTTCATCCTGTGATCTCCTTGTTGAACCGTTGTCCCTCCCTCGCACCTTGAAACAATTTTTACTTTTATTTCCTCGAAACAGTGATCCATCATTCAATTAATGCAGTAGAGTCTTATTTTCCTTATTGTTATTGTTATTATTATTATTATTATTATTATCACGAAGTTGCTCTTTCCTTTTCGTCGGTGACTAGTTATTTTGTAACTCACATTTTATAATCATGCCAAATCACATTTTTTATATTATTATCATATAAAATCTTTTATAAATTGTTCCCAAAACTGTAAATAATAATGAATCAGGGAAACGAGGGTACGTCAATTTATTGCAAATAGCACATCGAGTAATGTGAGAAAGTTTATCATAATTTTTTTTTCAAATCTCATTTTTTAGGAAAAGAAACATTACTTCCAATTTTTTTTCATTAAAAGGTTAATTATTAAGCTATAATTAATGATAAACAATACTCGAATATTTACATAACACATGTTTATTCCAATGACAATGTCCAATTATTGGTACTTTCCTTTAAAAAATAAATAAAATATACAAACTTGATAATGAGACTAAAATTGAACTCGCATCAATTTTCAAGTTTTGATATAAAAAAAAGAAAGCGTTGCAAAGTAATTTATAAACTGTTAATTTACCGGAATAAAGTTTAATTTTTCTAATTTTAGATTCTCCATGTATACACCCATCAATAAAAAAATAGAAATCACATATCAATATCAATTAAATGAAAGAAAAAAGAAGCCAGAGTACATTATAGATTAATAATAGTACGTCCGAAAAAGATACTTACAATAATAAAAAAGTTAATTAGGTGAACAATAAAAGTAAACTTTTAATCAGTTAAGTTTTACTAGTTTAACAATTTTACCAGGTACAGTACGGTTGAACAAGGCAGTGAAGGAAAAAAACAGCAACAATACTTTATTCAATGTGTTTTCTGTGGGATAGTAAGTCTATGCTTCTCCGTATCATGGCCACACTCAATATATTATGTTTTATCTAAGCTCTAATAAATTTTACCTCTTTTTCGCGTGATAAACTTTTTTTTGGGTAAATTTTTCGCATAATAACATGATAAACCTAACTACCCAACAAAGGTTTATTTCTCTGTTTTCATTTATGAGTAATTAATGAATTGCATTTTATATACGTCTCTCAGAGCATTTTTAATAGTTTGTGCATTTGATGATTATATGATATATAGAATAGATTATCACATAGATGATGTGGTAACATAGATAATATATCTTCAAAAATAGTTACAACTGTTTGTCTGTTTTATAGTTTGAATTGTATTTTTTAGAAAATATATTAATAACAAAAAAAATCAAATAATTGACTCAATAACTCTTTCATCATTAAAAATAAAAATTTCCATCATTTAACAATGTTCACAATAAATAATGACACATCATATAGACTAGAGTGAATAAAGGATCTATTGAAATATTAATTTTTTATACAATGTTTATTTATACTTATGTGTCAAGACAAATAATGAAATTAATAATCTATTGAAAATTCTCTCATAGATGACAAAGTTCTTTGTATTCTAACTAGTAATCCTTAAGATCTCACACATTTTTTTTTATCAAGACATATGAATAGTCGTCACATAAGTATACCCAGTAATCACAAATTTCTCTAATCATCGGGTCGCGGTAGTCTTAAAAGACCAGACCTACAAATTTTGCTATGCATATTATGGATGAACTATAAAACAAGCTAAATGGAATGTATAACGATACACATTAGTTTATACATAGGATTATATTTTCACGCATGTTACTTTGTATAAAGGTAAATAATTATAATAATCTACCCGGGTCATTGATTAAATACATTAATGTTTTCTGTATTTTGAAAATTACTTATATTTTCATGTTTTTTGTGTTTGTTATGCTATAACATCCTTGTATCTTACATTATGTGTTTCACTATAAAATTTGTTTAAATGATGTATATTTGTTGGTATTTTATACTTTTATTTTGTTAGTATTAATACGAGTTATGCAATCATAGAAAATATTTTATATAATTAATAAGGTATTTTTATAAGTTTCAATGTATAATTGCATAAGATATTATAATAATAAAAAACTTTTTTAGAGCCATTTTAATCCTTAACATTTTAAGGTACGAAGGTGAGACTAATTTTTGTTCATAAATATATATTATGTTAAAACATTCAATACAAAAATGGACAATACAAATACAAGGAGGTTATAGTATGATAAAGACAAAACACAGGGAAGCATGATTAATTTTTCAAAACACATTGAGTTGCTAGAGTAGTTGGTCAACTTTAGGAGTGTTAACGAGCCGAACCGAGACCGAACAGTCATGAACTCAGCTTGGTTTATTGACGAAAATAGTTAGGCTCGGCTCAAAGCTCGTTGAACTTAGAAAAGTTTAGCTCAGCTCGGATTCGTGAAAAGCTCGACTCGAATTCGTGAGCTCGTGAGCCTATTATAAATGCCTATTACAACGAAAAACAAAAGTGTTACCCCTTGAAATTAATTTACAGCAACACTAATTAAAAAAGATTGCATAAAAACGCTATATTTTTCTACCCTTTTTCAAAAAAGTATCGGAAAACACATTTTCGAAATAGTGGCGCAATTTGTTCCCACTTACATTTAAAGAAATAAACAATTTTAATAATTAAAATTATTATAATATTTTCACCTTAATTGGTGTTCACTCATGTTCCGTCTTCGATAATTATTTCTCACCAATCATGCATAATTTATTTTTCCACTAATACCAAGTGAAAAATTATACGAACATATTTACGAACTTTCAAATCAAATTTCGATAATTAAAAATAACTTGATTTAACATTATAATATTTTGAACCGTTCTCGAACTCTCACCATGTCAAATATTGCGAAAGAAATGAGAAGCGTCCTTTAGATGAGAATCTCGCATCATCAAGTAGAATTAAACCAGATAACGGACCGACCGACCGACCGAGCGAAGCAGCCTAACCAGACCAAAAATTTAGGGGTACCGAAAAAGTAACGTGTTTTCATTTTCCAGTCCACTCCGCTTCTCTCTCTTCCCTCCTTTCTTCCTTTCTCTCTCTTAAAATTTTCAATTCTCTTTCTCTGTTCGTATATATGAAAAAATCTTCAATCCAAAATTTTCTCAGCCAATTTTTCAAAATTTATGTCCATGATCCTTCCCTACTGTCACTTGGTTCCCTCCTGCACACATTTTTACTTCTAATTGTTTAACTTTCTCTTTCTAATTTTGTATCATTTTGCTGTGTTGGTTAGGATCAGATGTTGTGGCATTTTGTAAATTAAGCTTGGATTGTTGTGGGGGGAGGGGTTCGTTTTGAATATTCTTTTGCCCCATTGGTGTACCTGATTTCTTCAATTTTCCTCTCCAGCTTTTGTTCTTTAAGGTTTCGGCATTTCCCAACTTTGTGCGAAATTTCGGTGAATTTTGGGGTTGTTTGAGGTTACCGTTGGAAAATTTTGGGATCTCTGTGATTTTGAGGTCAATCCTTATCTGCTTGGTGGTATTATTGATCAGCGGTTTGGATCCGATCGGGGGAGAAACAGCGCCACCAGATGGCGCTGTTCAGACGATTCTTTTACCGGAAGCCGCCGGATCGGCTTCTCGAGATCTCCGAGAGAGTTTATGGTACCATTTTGCGTTTTCGTTAATTTCTTCTTTGTTTTATTGTATGTGTTGGGTTTCTAAATTCTTCCAATGTACATGTTGGATGCGGTAGATATTGTCTCGTTTTCCGCTTCTATTGCCTGCAAATTATGTTTTTAAAGCTGCATGTTTGCGTACGAAGCTCTGTTAGGTTTTTAAGTAGCTTTTGTGAATTTAGGCTTAATAACTTGATTATTGGTGTCTGATTTTCTTTTTTAGAATTGCAATTGTTCTTTTGCTAGTCTCTAAGATACCTAATTTTTTTGGTTTATATGTTTTGAAGCAATTTCAGCATTCTTCGCTTGTTTTGTGTATGAAGTTAACGCTTTGAGAATTAAGGTTGGGTGGTGGTTGCCACTTGTTGAATTGGGTTTTGAGCAATTTGAATCATAATTCAAATGCTAACTCCTAAGATACATTGAACTTTTCTATGCGTGCTTACCATCCTTTTTTAAAAATCTGCCTCTGATTGCCTCCTTTCCTTTTTTTTTCCTTTAAATTTCAATTCAGTGTTTGATTGTTGCTTCTCCACCGACGTACTGGAAGAAGATGAGTATAAAGTGTACTTGGGCGGCATTGTGGCACAACTGCAGGATCATTTTCCTGATGCTTCTTTCATGGTGTTCAACTTTAGAGAAGGGGATAGGCGGAGCCAGATATCAGACATATTATCTCAATATGACATGACAGTAATGGATTATCCTCGACAATATGAAGGTTGTCCCATGCTTCCGCTTGAGATGATCCACCACTTCCTTCGATCCAGTGAAAGTTGGTTGTCATTGGAGGGGCAGCAAAATGTCTTGCTGATGCACTGCGAAAGAGGAGGATGGCCTGTGCTTGCCTTCATGCTTGCAGGTCTCTTGTTATACCGGAAACAATATAGCGGGGAGCAGAAGACTCTTGAAATGGTATACAAGCAAGCCCCTAAGGAACTGCTACATCTTTTGTCTCCTTTAAATCCTCACCCTTCACAAATGAGATATCTTCAGTACATTTCTAGAAGAAATTTTGGTTCTGATTGGCCTCCGTCTGATGTACCTTTAGTCTTAGATCGCTTGATTCTTGGGGCCCTTCCTTTGTTTTTAGGGGGGAGGGGTTGTAGGCCACTTGTGCGTGTTTATGGCCAAGATTCTTCAAAACCTGCCAATAGGACTTCTAAGCTTCTGTTCTCCACTTCAAAGACAAAGAATGATGTGCGAAGCTACCTACAGGTAACCTTTACATCGAGTAATTGATAAATTATGGAAAAGTTTTGCTACATTGTATATCTTGATGAATTTTAACTGCAGGAAGAGTGTATGCTGGTGAAAATAGATATTCATTGCCGGGTTCAGGGTGATGTTGTTCTTGAATGCATCCATTTGGACGATGATCTTGTTCGTGAAGAGATGATTTTCAGAGTAATGTTTCACACGGCATTTGTTAGGGCCAATAATTTGACTCTCAGTCGTGATGACATTGACATTCTATGGGATTACAAGGACCAATTTCCTAAGGACTTTAAGGCAGAGGTAGGTTGTTAGTATTCTTTATTAAAACTCTTTTCTTGAAGCAAGAGTTGAGTGCATACATATCTATATCAGGTGCTTTTTTTGGATGTGGATGCCTTTGTGCCTCCTATCACGACAGTTGCCGCAAATGAGGATGGGCTGGATTTTGCTTCTCCAGAGGAATTTTTTGAGGCAGAAGAGATATTCAGCAATGCAGTCGATGCACATGAGATAGCAAGCGATGCCATTGATGCACAGGAGGTCAGGAGGGATACTCGGATAGATCTTGACAAAATATCCGTTGATATAGAACCTAAAGAAGTATTTAAGGATACAATAACTGCTCCGAATCAGAAGAAGGATGAAAAGATGGATTTTGAGGTTGATACTGTCAAGGACATAGCTGTAGATGATGTGAAGTACAAGGTAGATGATCAGGTGGATCCTTATCTACAAACAGTAAAAGACATAGCTGTGGATGATGGGGACATGAAGTTTGATTCTATGGTTATTGCATTTGACGAACAAAGGAATGGTGAATTAAAAGACATGACCAAGAATGTGAATGGAGAGTTAAAAAATATGGAGGGTGAAGTCAATGGAGAAAAAATTACTATGAAGACATACGAATCCATGCTTCCACCAGTAGATTTAAAGGTTGATGTTGGAAGACAAAAACCTGAAAAGGTATTTCCAGAGTCCCCTAGGATACAACCTACATTGAACGTGAATCCTTCTGCAGATTCGACTGTAGTCGAACAAAAGATCATGCAGTCCCAAGGAGCAAACCAAAAAAATTCAAGGCCTAATACTGTTCCTCGTTGGATTCAACCTAAAAAAGTTCCTTTTGCTAGTCCAGCAGTTACAGCTCGAGTCCCTTCTCGATATAATAGTGCACCGCCTGCTCTTGTTCAATTTGCTTTTCAGGAGGACTCTAATGAGGACGCTGCTTTAAAGGATCCTTCTTATAATGCTGCTACTCTTAATTTAACTTCATGTGAGATTGCTTCCCCTCCTGTGGGGCCATCCTTATGCTCTACAAAAACTGAGCCTGCTTGCTCCCCAACAAAACTACCACCTTGTTCTAGCAATCTGCTCTCTCCAAAGACATCAGTTTCCGTTCCCCTTCCTCCTACCCCTCCACCCCTGCCCCCTCCTTTCACTTTATTTGGCAGGCAGAATGCTGAAATTATCCCGCAGCATGTACAATCCCCTCCCCCGCCTCCTTTATCTAACCGGAAAAATGTTGTGACGGTTTTGCCTCCTGCACCGCCTCTGGCTCCTTGGAATTTTTTGTATAGTTCAGCTATTTCTTCATCAACTTCAAGTTCTCAACCCCCTCCACCTCCAACACTTCCTAGCGCGCCAGGACTTACTGAGGTTGGTGAAGTTGAAAATGTTAAAGTACCTCCATTTGAAAATGTACAACCTCCTCCTCCACCTCCACTGCCTTCATCATTGCCTTCTTTGCATGGTTCTTCCTCACCCCCTCCGTTGAGTTACAGAACACCTGCACCACCACCACCTCCTCCTCCTCAACCGAGTTACAAAAATCCACCTCCACCGCCACCTCCTCCACCGAGTTACAGAACACCACCTCCACCACCACCACCTCCACCGAGTTATGCAACTCCACTTCCACCACCACCTCCACCTCCACCAAGTTACAGAACTCCACCTCCAGCACCACCTCCTCCACCGAGTTACAGAACTCCACCTCCACTGAGTTATGTAACTCCGCCTCCACCACCACCTCCTCCATTGAGTTACAGAACTCCACCTCCACCAACACCTCCTCCACTGAGTTACAGAACACCTCCACCACCACCACCACCTCCTCCACCAAGTAATGGATCTCCACCCCCACCACCACCTCCTTTACCGAGTTACAAATCTCTATCTCCACCACCGCCAACACCACCTCCTCCACTAAATAATGGAGCTCCACCCCCACCACCACCTCCTCCAAGACATGGAGCTCCATCTCCTTCCCCACCTCCACTTGGTTATGGAGTTCCACCTCCGCCCCCACCCCCACCAGGTCATGGAACTCCACCTCCACTGGGGATCGGACCTCCACCACCACCACCACCACCACCAGGTCATAGAGATCCACCGCCACCAGGTCATGGAGTTCCACCGCCACCGCCGCCACCAGGTCATAGAGCTCCACCACCACCGCCACCACCAGGTCATAGAGCTCCACCCCCCCCCCCGCCACCTGGTCATAAACCTCCACCCCCACCACCTCCCTCTGGGCGTGGAGGAGGGCCACCACCCCCACCTCCTCCAGGAGGTTCTATTCGTGGCCCTCCCAGTGTTGGAGCACCTCCACCCCCACCCTTTGGGGGCAAAGGAGCTGTAGATCCAAGAGGAAGACGTGGTGGCTTAACTCGTCAGAATGCTACAATGCAGAGAGGGTCCTCCTTGAAGCCTTTGCATTGGAGCAAGGTAACGAGGGCAATAAATGGAAGTTTGTGGGAGGAGCTGCAGAGACATCCGGATCCTCAAATGTATTGTAACTTCTCTTATCATTGGAATATATGTTTTTTTATTTAAAAATTATACTTTATTTGCTTTGATTGTATGTTACTGTATTTCTTACTTTTTCTTTGCTGATGTTGCACCCATTTGTCGTAGTGCACCAGAATTTGATGTGTCAGAGATAGAAGCCCTTTTTAAGTTAGTGCCAAAGGGTGCTGATTCGGGAGCTAAAGGAAGGCGGAAATCTGTTGGAGCAAAACCAGAAAAAGTTCAGCTGGTACCTCTTCTGTATAATTGCATCCACATTTACTTTCTTAGAATATCTTACTGTCCAGTTCTTTTATATGTTTTTGTTTCTTCTTTCTTGTCAACTGGTTTTTGCCTAGCAAATTTCTGTATGTTCCAGTTCCCCATGGTTTGATTCAAATTGCAACCTATTACTAAATGTCTAATATTGTGCAAGTATTTTAACAAACTAATTCTTACATGTTAACCATCTTTATTTGTTTTCAGATTGACCTGAGGAGAGCTAATAACACTGAAATTATGCTCACCAAAGTCAAGATGCCACTGTCAGACATGATGGTATGTTTTCTCTAGTTAAGTGTCTGACATATTTATGAATTTGGAATATAAATATTATATGTACTTAGGGATGCGGAATATTTAGCATTCGAGAATAGATGTGTGGGATTTGGTGTACATCGATATACTCTGTGAAGAAATCATGTTATTAAGGTGTTATCTGATGGAAAACCACCTTGGTGTCATTTTCTTTATTTTGAGGGCCCTGTCCATCTTGCCGATCTCTTAGCAGTAGTTTTAGACATTTATGTTGTCAGTTACCTCTTAGGCTGTAGGAATAACCATAAAAATAGCCTTATTCATAATACCTTACTAATAACTAATCTAATTGTCATATACGTGACAACATTGTCAAAATTCGTACTTGGTATAGCTTTTCTCCTTAGTCGTGTTTTCGTCTACTTTTTTTTTACTTTCCTACTTAATTTTTTAATTATATTTATTCATTTATGTATATGTCTTTGAGGTTGTATTTATCGTATGTAGTTTTTTTGGCCTGCTGCTTGTTTACAGGCTGCAGTTCTAGCCATGGATGAATCTGTATTAGATGCTGATCAAGTTGATAATCTTATAAAATTCTGTCCCACAAAGGAGGAAATGGAACTACTCAAGGTGATTTTGAAGAAATTGTGATTCCGTTTTTGGACTCTTTCTAAAGCAATTGATTCTCATGTTCACTGTTTAATACAATCTCACTTTTCGTTTTATAATAATAGGGGTATAGTGGCAACAAGGAGACCCTGGGAAAGTGTGAACAGGTTAGCTTTGTATATTCGTATGCAGTTTTTTTTAATAAGCACATCTTTGAAAATTTTAACAATTTTTGCACGTGGCCATTTGATATGTTGGAGTTTGACATATTTTGCACCTTAAGGTTTATGATATACTGGTTTAATTTTTCTTTATTGTGTTGTTCTATATGCATATTCGAATTTCAAAGAAAAATGTATATTTGGCCTATTGTGGTTTAATTTAGATTTAGAAATATTACATATTTGGGTAGGCCTAGTTTGTGTAATGCTGCAGCACTTGTAGCACTGATGGGATAACATATTCTGTCCATTGCATATGGCTAAAATCATAGTAGTCGCGCCTAAGCACGACTAGGCTCTCGGGCGAGCCCTTGCGCCTTTAGGGGTTTTAGGCTAAATTTTGCACCTAGAGCACCCCAAGGCGGCCAAAAAGCCCAAGGCACGGCCTTGCGCCTTGAGTGCGCCTCAGCGCCATGACTACTATGGCTAAAATATGCAGCATGTTTGTCATAGTGCACCAGTGAATAGTTTGAATTATGCTGCAGTACTTGTTGCACTGATGGGACAACATAGTTTAGCCATTGCATATGGTCTTTCTTTATTTAAGCTGTATGTATGTTCTCTTACCTCAATTGATATTCACTGGTTCACTGCTGACATTTATTTCACTTATAACTTAATTACTAACCTGACATTACGTAATATGATACTTAGTTCAGTTCAATATGAACATCTTTTTTGCTGTTCTATTGGCGCATTAGTGCATTACCATATATTTTGTGAGATTACTGTGTTAGACATCTATTGAGGGGTGTACGCTTTTGAAGATTTTCTACTTATCTTTTCTTAACGGGTCTTGCTAATTTATTTACTGTTTTCTGGGTGGTTGACTTGTCACTTGTTAGGTTAAGTGGCAAGCATCATGCTTTTAATCTATAGTTATTGGACATTATTATGCATGCAATGGTTCACGATTGTTCGCTAAGAGGGACCGTTTAATGAAGATAAATGTAGTTACTAGATAGATATGTATTTTCTGTTTGTGTTCATAGTTCAGTCTATTTGATGGTTAGTTCAAGCTGGTTATTTGAGTAATTCATACAAAAATTGATTACCCAGTTTATCTTCAAGCAAAAAGTAGAGAGATTAATTAGGTAATGGCTGAAGAGCAGTGTTTTAAAAATCGGGATTAGCGGTCCTAGGTGGGGTTAGGTGGACCTAAACATGTTTTTATGTTAATATTTTCGCCGTGTTTTAAAAATCGGCCTAGGTGACTGTCTTTGCGGCGCCAAGCTGAGGATTTAATAACACTGCTGAAGAGTAATTGGGGGATGTGTTAGAAAGGGAAGTGATTTTCATCTTGGAGTTATTAAGCTCTTCTATATTAAAATTGAGGAATTTTACATTTACACGTGTTATTAGTTGCAGAAATAGGTCCATGGTTGTAAATTCGCACCTTTGGCGCCTAAGGGCTCTAGCCTCATCGCCTAGGCGCTTGTTAGGCTCCTCGCATGGAAAAGGCGCTTGCTTAAGCTGATTAGGCTCCAGACGCATAGGTGTGCCTGGGCGCACCTGAATTATTTTTTTTGGAATGCAGTGATTTAAGCTGTTTAGATTTCAGGAAAGAGAACGAGTTAGGGAGAAAAGAAATTTTAATTTTGGAAGTAGAGAAGTTAATAAAGGAAACGTAGAAATTCCAAAATGAGAGTAATCACGAAAAAGAATTTAATATTGGAAGACAGAAAGAAAGAAAGAAGAAAGAATCTAGAGTGAAAGAGATCTAGGAATGAAGCAAGGAAAGGTGATAACAATTTCAAATGGATTGATAGATCAAAATCAACTTCTTAACTGCTAATTAGATTTTAAAAATAACTATTAGGTCTCTTTATCAATTTAACCAATTATTTATATGTAGCAAATTTATGATCCTCGTTGTTTACTGTTTCTATTTATTATAATGTACTTCATCATTGCACCTATGTTCCTGGCCTACCTTGTGCGTGCGCCTAGCGCCCTAAAACTAGGCCAGAGAAAATAATAATCCTGACAATAGTACTTAGAGAACACTGTAGATTAGGTCAACTAGCATGCACCTAGCGATGAAGGGGCAATCTGACAATAGTACTTAGAGAACACTGTAGATACCTGTCTGATCTTTTTTTTCCAAATTTGTTCTTTTCCTTCGTAAGACATCATCACATTCTTGCTAGTTCGCTATTGCTTTTTTTTTATGCGCTGCATAACCTGAATGCTATTCCCGTATCATATTGAAGACGAGGTTTCTACCTTATTGTCTATTCATAGGCTTTTTGATTATGCAGTATTTTCTGGAGCTGATGAAAGTGCCTCGTGTTGAGTCAAAATTAAGAGTATTTTCTTTCAAGATTCAGTTCGGCTCTCAGGTTTGGCGGTATCTGCATTGTTAGTCTGATTTGATTAATTATCAATTCTAGTAAATTACTTTTAGTGCTTCTTTATTGGTGCTGCAGTTATCTTACTTTTTGCATCTTTTTCAGATATCAGAATTTAGGAAGAGCTTAAACACAGTAGATGCTGCATGTAGTGAGGTATGTCACTAACCATTCCACTTCAACAAACCTTGTTTTTCAGCTTGTAGCTTTCTGTTGCACTCAGTTTCCTTATTGTTTGTGGATCAGGTTAGGACCTCTGCAAAGTTGAAGGAAATTATGAAGAGGATTCTGCAATTAGGGAATCTCTTGAACCAAGGAACTGCAAGGGGTAATTAATTGTTGAGTCAGATACCACTTTGTTGAATAATGTACTTTTTGACACTTTTTTTAAAATTGGAACTCTGATAATTTAATTGTCCTTTTCTATGCACTATGCTATATAGCATATTACCTTGGCACCTGCTGATTTCGTTGATTTTCTTGAATTTTATTGTGTATTCTTCAATCCATATGGCTTCACTTAATTGGTCGAGACTAATTTGCCAGTGCCTGCTAGTTGGTTACTTGATAATACTGAAAAATCTCTAGTCTGACAAATGGAGGTTTGATTTTGTTCAGTATTCACTACTATTGTGTTTGACAATATATTGTACCTTTTTCAGCTTTGTGTTGAGTTCTAGGGCTTCTCTTTTACCTTCTTGATACGGTGTTGTCCGGGAAGAGATTCTCTAAATTTAGAGCATGGTAATGTACGAGAGACGGTGCGATGGAAGTAATAAATTAGTTTTCCCTAGAAAAATGATGTGAAATGTCATCCATCCATTTTTTTAATCAACTTTTTTGGGTGATTCATATGTACTCTGAAGTGGAATTTTCAACTTCAGAGGATCTTTATCCATGTTGTCTGTCCTTCAAAAATGCTCAAGAGCTTATTGAATTTTATACTTCTCTTGAATTACAGTTCTTTAATTTTTATAAATAATTGGATGAATCTTATTTTGAATAGGTTCAGCAATTGGATTCAAGTTGGACAGTCTTTTGAAACTCACAGATACCCGTGCTGTTAACAACAAGATAACACTGATGCATTACCTCTGTAAGGTATGTTATAATTATTATTTTTATTTGTTTGTTAATTCTTCCTAATTATAGTTTTCTGACCAATTATTTTGGCTGCAATTCTTAATGCGGTCAACATTAAGGTAAATTAAATATATTTAAATATGGTTTTGCATTGTTGTTGTAATTATATATGAAGTTGGGGGCTGTCAGTTTTGCCATATACTTTTGTGTTAAATCCCAGTGAACTATTTCATGGTTTCCTTGGTGTATCTGTATTGACTTGGAACAACCTGTTGAATGCTGTCCACTTTATATACCTCCCCTGTGGCGTCGGGGATCAGATTTTAAAATCTAGATCCTGCAAATGCTTTTCTTCTTTGAAAAGAAATATATCGAAATAGAGAGATTTTGGTGTTGAACTTGAGCTTCATGAGACGCAAAATGTGACAGACTTAAATGTTCAAAAATTTCCAAAAGATTTCATTTTCATTAGAAAACACCCTGATGTTCCGGCTTGGTGATGGCAAGATCTTATTCTTGTCGCATTCTGGATTTCAAGTGCTTGTTCTGTACTTCTGTAACTTTTCAAATACCTCAAAACTAGACTTTTTTTTAGTGAGAATACTTTTTTTTATGTAACTAAGCTGCTTTTTGTAGGGTAAATAAATTGAAATACAATTATTATAAATACCAGTATCTTGTAAAAATTGTGTTTGTACACATCTTAGGTGTTACCTAGACAACACTAAATTGGTCAAAAGGTCTGGTAGCACTCAAGGAACAAAATGTCGAACAACGACTAGCAAACAGTCTCTGGGCGAAGATTTTTATCGCTAGTCTAATTGAAGTCATTCACAGTCAAGCAATACTTGCTTCAAATGGTGTTAATTGTGTAGTCTGGTGAATTCTGGTGCATTCAATGAGTTCCCTTTGAAATAATGGTTTGTGCATATGCTATAACCTGCCCATTCAGCGGGTTCCATTTGAAATTTTATTATCTTTCTAGCTTGATACCTATATTTTTTTGCTCTAAGTTTAAATATTAAAATAGTTTCTTTTCTATTTATTTTTACTCAGGTAATTGCTGAGAAGGCACCGGAACAGCTAAACTTTCACCTGGACTTCATACATCTGGAACCTGCTTCTAAGGTGTGATTCTTTTTAGTTGCTAACTGTTTAATATTACTGTTGAGCTAGTTTATAATAAAGCTTTCTTTCTTGCAGATACAACTGAAATCCCTGGCAGAAGAAATGCAAGCTATAATCAAGGGAATAGAAAAAGTAAAACAGGAACTGGCAGCATCAGAAAATGATGGCCCTGTGTCCGATGTATTCCGGAAGGTACTATTTATTTTAGGACGGTCATGATATTTGTGAACTGTCTGCACAAGAATTCTATGTTGAGTGACGTTGATATCAATAATCAATAATATTATAACCAGTTGTTGACTTGGTGGGATTCAAGTCTTTGATTTTACTTGCATTTTAAAATCTCTCCTGTTTGTTGTATGCTCATGATTTCTTTTACTGGAGGCAAAGCGCTTGCACTTGTTGCCTTTTCCTTCTTCCCTATTGAACTGTTCTGTGAGAATCTTAGAAGATAACAGAACAAATTGACTTCTTAAATTCATTTGCATTCACATTAAGATGAAATCTGTTAATGATAGTAAATTTCCTTAGTTCTCCTTTGAAAGTGATACTATTGTCAAGAGTATCTTCATTTTTGGATTTCATTTTCTTCAGATGTACTGACAATATTTTTTAATTTCTCAATTGTGCAGACACTGAAAGGATTCGTCTCTGTTGCTGAGTCACAGGTCGATTCTGTGACAAATTTGTATTCTACTGTGGTAAGTTGCCCTGCTCTTCATTGTTAAAAATTTCCCCAGCTTTTACCTGGAAATATTTCATTTTCCTAAAAATTATCTTATGGTTGACAGGGTAGAAATGCAGATGCCCTTGCACTATATTTTGGAGAAGATCCAGCCCGTTGCCCTTTTGAGCAAGGTACTTTCTGTGTATTAGATTTCTCCAATTCTGTGCGATTTCTTGTTTCCAGTATCCACTTTCAAGGGTTTTGCCATTGTTAGAAAACAAAGGTCATAAGATTCTTTAATGTTGCAGTTACTGCAACATTACTCAATTTTGTGAGGTTGTTCCGGAAATCACACGAAGAAAATTTGAAACTGGCCGAGTTGGAAAGGAAGAAAAAGGAGAAGGAAGCGGCTGAAGAACAGGCAAAGTTGAAAAATCAAGCCAAGGATAAAAGTGTAAAATAACAGTCAATTGATTTCTTCCTTCACCGAAAATTACGGTTTCTTCTCCAACTAACAGCAGAAAAAAATTTCTGCTGGAGATTATTGACTGTAGTGTGAAATAAGCCTAAAAAATTTGGCGAAGCCAAGGCTAATTCATGAGGTGACATAAGCAAAGGTTAAAAAAATTCTTCCTCTAGGCTTTTGTGGAGCTCATAAAATGCAGGAGGCGAAAAATGACTGTAGATAATTACATGGATCACAATGGCGCCATGCGGATAGATATAACACGTATCATAAGGCTCCTGTTTTTGTTCTAACAAATCACGGGATGAAGAAGAAGATTGCAGCATAATTGATTTAGCTTCCTGCTATAGACAATGGGTATAGAAGAAATATTCGAGGCGAGGCGTCAAATGTAAAGCACAAAGCTTCTCTGTTGTACCAGTAAAAGTATGTACAAAATCTCTAATCTTTTTAGATATAATTCATTTGCTGTAAAATGTAGGGGCTTTATTTGTTTGTAGTTGTGTTGCTAATTCAAATTTTGATCTAACCCACCCCCAAGAATGTTGTATAGGTTGTTGTCATTCAGGTTCAGATAGGATTAGAAGAGGGGGATTTCTCTTAGTGTAAATGTAACATATTAAAAGTGAAATTTTTTTATAGGTGTTTCAGATTAGAAATTCCTCTGATCGGGAAAAAAATTCTGCGGCTGTACTTTTGATGCGGGTTTTTTTACTTGTGATCATGCTTGTGCTTTTAACTGGCTTTGTCACTGAACTTGTAATAGAGTTAACGAAAGGAAATAGAGGTATGTTTATATGTTAAAGATTATGTTGGTAATATGATAGTTTTGATGGATCATTTGTTTTCATTACATGCAAAAATTCGCAATTGTTTCTTTTCTGTGACAACGGCAATAAAAGGAAGTTTCTAATTGCATCATAAATTATGGAGAAGTTTATTAATTGTAGACGATGGATTTTGACTTTGAAGTTGAATTGCAGGATGGATAAAATAGGCTTATTTGGAGTTCCGTTTGAGTTTGTTTACTGCGCGAAATTCATCAAAATTATTTCAAACTTTTATCATTTAAAGTTGGTCAAATGCATCAAGACCTCCCTGAAGTTGGCTCAGAAACTCTGATACCACCCTCAACTTCCAAAAGGATCAGTTACCTCCTTCAATTTGGTAAAAATGACTAGTTACCCCCCTTAACTTGGTAAAAATGCACCAGTTTGCTCCTTCAATGCAACGTGTCAACTTCTGATTAAAGAGAGAAAAATCAGAAAAATGACATATTTGAAAAGTCAAACCAACCAGATTCTGACACGTGGCATTGAGGGGGTTAACTGGTGTATTTTTACCAAGTTAAGGGGGGTAACTGATTCTTTTTGCCAAGTTGAAGGGGTAATTGGTCTTTTTGAAAGTTGAGGGTGACATCGGGTTTTCTGAGCCAACTTCAGGGGATCTTTGATGTATTAGGCCTTTGAAGTTTGATACGCAACTCAAACGAAAGTGGTGATCATTATGTCTCTTACCTATTATTGTTGATTGAAGTGGTAAAAATCTTTAAATAAGGTTTCATATTTGTGTAATAGAATCCAAATTCAAATGGGTGATTCACAAATTTACAAATTTACTATATTTTGCTAAATTGTAGGTATTCCTTGGCATATGCAAATAAATTAGTGATGGAATTAATTTATGATGTGTAATAGCAAATCATTTTCTAAATAGCTGAGGAGTTGCATGTCCTACTTTAATGAGAAGGTAGCTGGTATCACTCAATCACTCACTTGATTAAATTAAGTACCAAAATAAAAATAAAAATAAAAAACAAAAGGAGATGCAAAGCTAACATTATTTACTACTAGAGTTAGCTTTTGGTTTAATTGTGACTTTTTGTTGACGCTTTCTTTCCAGTACTACTAATTATTAACGTAGCGTAGTCAAACATTTAAAATTGATATTTGAAAATCAGAACATATATACGGTTAAAAGTTCTCAATCAGCCTCTAATTTGTTTGATTAATTAATTATACATACATGTTGAGGTTGTTGGGAGTAATGATGATATAACGTGGAAATTCACCTTGTTTTTTGCTTCTCATTTCAACCAAGTTAAAAAATTTCATTGTTTCGTTTCATAATCCTTTGTTCCCTATTTACATCCTCCTTTTGCCTTTTTCTCCCTATTCACATATTCCTACCAACAATTAAACATATAATTATAATTTTGAACTTAGCTCACTTCACTCCAACAACAACTCACGGTCGCATGTGTTGTAAATTATGTTGGCCTACATGTGTATGCTTAGAAAACATTTTTATGTCTTGCGTAAAGATTTTTAATGTCACTATGACTGTGACACGTCAACGGTAGTACCAACATAGCGCAATCAAAGCAGATTTAGATGAATGTGGTTTAAATCTAAAACATAATTTCGATGTACATTTATACTAACTTGTGTATTATATAAATACGAATCAAACTCCATGTGAAAACTGTTGAAATAATGTACACAATTCAATAATTTACAATTTCAAAATGAAGATAAAATGGTAATACTTTGAATTAACATCTCTTTTGTGGGACTGTGTTGTATCAACAAGATTCCCATGAGAAAAAATAAAAAGAAAAGCTATTTCTTTTGATTAATTCCATTCTATAAAAATCAAGAAAAGTTAAAAAAAAATGCTTCAATCTTTGTAAATTTGCCATTTAAACATATTGTTGACAGACCTTTAAGCTGTCATGCTCTTCAATTGTATCCAATTGAATCCTGAAAAATTTCCCCTCTTCTTCATCTCCGATAATGGCAGATCCCTCCTTGCAGCTTTTCAAGAAAATACAACTCGCAATTGTATCAACAACGATCAAATTCGAATAAATATAAGCAATCAAAACCCCCTCAACAACCATCAAATACGACGGCGTTTGCCTTTGTCCCCAATAGTATCGGTTCACAATCCGGTATTGAAACAAAGCTTCAACTCCGGCGAGGGCCAAATTCACCGGCAAAGCAATCGACAGTGCGGTTGAAGTTCTTCCTCGGATCATCAAACACGCCTTGAGAAACGGCAAAAACCCACCGGATTTTTCCACGCCGGAAACAACCAACGCCAAATTAGATACAATTACTGCATTGGCGAGAATGACGGAGTAAACGACGGCTCCGGCGGCGGAGAGGAGGAGGGCGGAGGTCGGAGAAGAGAAGGAGAAGAAATCAAGGAAGTTGAAAGAGAGAAACAAGAAAGTGAAGGCGGTTGCATTAGCGGCGACGATCAAAAAAGCGTCGCAAAAGAACGTGAGAAGAATCGGGTTGAAAATGGAGAAAAGAGAAGAGAAAGAAGGAAATTGCGATTTTGAAACTGGGTTTCGAAAACGGTTGAAAGCGAGAATTACGGAGGATTTAGCGAGGATCAAGAAAGTTAAAGTAAAGGGGAGAGCAAAGACGAAAGATGTGATTGTTTGAGAGATTTTGAAATTGAGAATTCTAAAGAAATCTAGAGATGAAGGAAATCCGGCCGCTTCAAAAAGATTTTGCAACCTATCGAAGACGGCCGAAAAAAGCGATGATGAAGAAGAAGGAAGAAACAAGTATTGTGAGAGGAGAATCACGATAGAGAAAGGTAAAGCAAGGGAGGCGGAAATAGAGGTGAAGTAGTGATAATTTACGAGGAAATGATGGATCGATTTTCGGAAAATGGTGGATGAATTTGCCATTGGAACACGGGAAGAAGAAGGAAGAAGAAGAAGAGCTTAAAAAGGAAGAATTAATGGAGGGGTTAGTAATGAATGAAGAGATAGGCCAACAAGAAAGCTTGGAAGAAGAGTTGGACTTTAGAGTTTGTTTGTTTTCTTTCAGGTTTTTAACATTGTTTTTCTCAACACTTCTCTCAGGTTTTATGTCCTATTTATTTCATCGGATAGGATGTCCTTTTTTTTGATTAATCTCGTTCTTAATATTATTATATTTGCATAAGGTATTGTTTGTTTCAATTGAAAAAATGACTATTTTTTATAAATTTCGTTGCATGTAATATTAAAATTCATCGAATTGAAATGTGTATTTTTCGGTTTCTGCATCAATAAATTATGCTTGTAAAGTAATTTTTCAACAATACATATATTCCTGAAAACTTTTATGTTTCTTTTGCACGTCGAGCATATAACTTTTTTTAAAATGATATCATTACTCGTTATTGCAAACTACAAATTTTATCAAGTAATATGATTCATCATGATATGTGTGATTTAATTACGTACATAAATTAAAAGATGTTTTGTTCCGATTTCTTTTGTGAACTCTGTGGGACCTTTTACATGCAATTGACAAAATACTTATATCGTACGAGACGAAATTGTTACCTATGAAAGAACTATCGATACACAAACATTAACGTATCGCGAAATCTACAAATGTTTAAGGAACTCTGTATGCATATTTTGTCTTTCATATTACTGTTATAATTGTTATAATTGGTAGTTGTTATGTCCGTATGAGCTTTATATTGTTCGATATATTTTCAAAAAAATAATGATATTGTCAAAATCAATCACCAACATTATTCTAAAAAATCTTCAACCGGTACTACTTGATTTTAGATTCCTTCAAATGCAAACAATTCATTTTTTTTTATTAAAAAAACAGTTCATTTTTTATTATTATCATTTCCAAAGTTTGTGCGCAATAGTGACAAATAGTGTAAGCTACAGTGATTATGTTTTTAATAAAGTAAATCGTATTTTACTTTTTATTATCATAGGTCAATCTTCATACCATTATTCAATGGTAAAAAAAGATAAAGTAATGGAGATTTTGTTTTTGAAAAAATCACCATAAAATTAACAAAGAAGAGAAAGAAGAAATTATAAAAGATAGGATTTTTGCTATGGAAAAAAATTTGCATACAAATTCATCCACGAGTAATTATAATGTCTGAAAGTGGTTCCATAAGAAAATTTTGTTCCGATTTTCTTTCACATTCAATGATTCAATCATTTGTTTAATTTAAACTTTCTATTTATTATATGTTTATGGAAATTAGTGCCAATTTGGATTAATATAAATTGAAATACGGTGTTGATTTTTGAGCATTTATTAAAAAATTGGGATTTGACAATAATTTAATAAAAATTAAATATGAGAAAATACATAAATATATATTATAAAAAGTTTGCCTTGTTGGAGAAAATAAACATTTTGGAAATAAAATTATAAGAAGAATTATTATATAATAATTAAAGAGATATAATATTGCTGGGTCAATGCCTACCATTCATGTTATGTCTCACATGGCAAGTGAACTAATTCGTAGCTTTCAAGAAATTTTTAATAATAACAAATTGAAGAAAAAAGAGAAAAAACTCTTTAGTAATTAATTGATTCAGGCAAAATTCATTGTGACAGTTTCTTAGTCTAGTTAATAGTTAAGATTTAATGTGATTTTTTAAAATTTTATAAAAATTTTATATTCGAATCACGTTCGAAATGAAGTAAAGTTTTTACTTTTTATTTTAATGTAAATGTAATTTCACGATTTACAAAATTGAGATATAAAGAAACCAAATGCAACACATAAATTCTTTTATCAATAAATCCTAATTAATACTCCCCCATCTATTAAATATTGTCGTTTTAACTAATTCACAGTTTTTAAAATAACAACTAACCGAATGAGATGATTTACTAGTTTACCCTTTATAAATGTCCTATTCAATTTTCAAGACTTTATTAATATATTAAAAAAAACAATTTGACCAATAGTCATCTCTTGTTATTGGAGATTAGAATATGATTATCTTGAAAGTTGAACAAATTAATAGGGATATGAATGGAAAGCTCTGAAAAAAATATCTTGAAAATATAAAATGATAATAAAAAAGAGACAACGAAATCCCTTTAAAACGACAATATTTAGTAGACGGAGGGTGTTCTTCTTCCACTTTGCTTTTCTTTTTCCTTTTTATATTTTGAACGTTAAAATAATTTTTTTTATTAAATATAGATTTTTTTAGTTTTTCCTAGAGAAAAAGTTATCACCGTAATAAAAATTAAAAATAACTAGTTCATCAACTAACGGCAATAACTAGACAAACAAAGCCATCTATTACTTTTAGATAAATATTTTGAATAATCTTTCATTATTACTGCATAACTTCATTAATATTTTAAGTTGTTAATTAAGAGACAAGTTGAGTTGCATTTCTTTGCATTACTATATTAACTATAATATTCAAATGACTAATACTTAATCCACACTTTATAATACAAATTATTATACGACTTATTTTCACAATTATTAATATTGGAAGACTTTTTCATTACACAAAATGCAAGTGATTAAAAGTGAGCTACTAAATGAATTATTAATTTTTTTCCAATCAATCTCATTCATTTAATTGAGAAAATAATTGGCCAATAATTTTCATTCTTTTGGACAAAAAGATATAGCAAACTAGTGGACATTACCGAAATTTTTAACAAATATCTTTTACCTTTTATTTTTAAGTATTTTTTATGTAAGAACTTTAATGGTAATAATCATCAACAACAAAAAAATTATCAACAAACAACAATTGCAACAGTAAAGGATAACAATCAAATATCGATCCCTTATATATTAAGTTAGCAACACCAAAATTACAAAATAATGTAGATGTGGATAGGGTTACAAATGAAATGCAGTTTAGGTGGTTGGTACACAGTCGTTTGACCTTACAAGGTTGGAAAAAAGGGTTATACATATATAAAAATAAAAATATAAAATAGATTATTATGTGAAAATTAATTAAAAGTTAGTTGTTTAGGTTGGAAGAGATGCTTAAGGTTTGGTAGTATATTGTTGGTTACATAAAGTTGATGGCATTTGGTGACCTTCTATCCCTAAAGATTGGTATATTAACTACAATCTAATTAATTAACCCTCCTAAACTTTATGATAATTTATATTTTAATAAACTTAATGATTATGATTTGTTATCCTAAAATATAGTTCTATATAACCATGTGTTTTTTCTTCATTATTTATAATGATATTCATATATAGAGATAAGAAATTATGTACTTTGTTTGCTTGTAATTAGAGCTCAATTGAATGATAATTTGCTTAATATATAAGCAAGATTGTGATTTTTTTAAATTGGTAAAGCCTGATTTGCTTTGTGAATTATTTATTAAAAGTTAATATAGAACTCAAATGAATTGTGGATATTAAATAATTGGCTTGATAAAGAAACAAGGTTGTGATTTTTTTTAATGGTCAAACCTAAGTTGCTTCTAAGTTATTTATTAGAAGCTAATTTATTCCTTCAACTATTAAAATTACAAATTTAGTTTATGGGATATTCAAATTTGATCAAAACTTTCTATAATATCTGATTCCACAAAAGTTAGGACATATTATTTCTATGCACAAGTAGTAGATTCTTAGACGTGACTTGAGTGTTTTTACAGATTTCAAAGTAAACTTTCAATTCTCAAAATTGATTTTATCTTCGTATTTGAACTCTACTTAACCTATCTTTTGTGTATGAGAAAGTGGTGTCTAATTTGACACTGCAAATAACTATTTTGTGATTAACGAGGACAATTGTTTTCGACTTTTGCAAAAATAATAAAATAGAATTGAAAAGATACGATAACAAAACCATTGTTTTAAAAGGCGGTCGCTGAGGCGGCGTCTAGGCGGAGATTTTTGGAACATCATCCTGATTTTAAATAATCGGACAGTCAAGGTGGAAAATGTCTTTAAAACTCAGAAAAGTATCGTCAAAGATCAGAAAAGTGTTGTCAAAATCTTGAAAAGTGTCGCCAAAGCCTAGATTAATGTTGCTACATGAATTTTTAATTTTATTATATAAAAATTTATGTGTTAGTTAAATTTATTATTTTAATTTATAATAAATATTAAATATTTTAAAATATTAATCCGCCTAGTCCCCGCCTAGGTCCCGATTAATCCTCGTTTAAATTCCCGGAAGCTCTAACCGCCCGATTAGTACCTAACGTCTTTTAAAACACTGAATAAAAAGGCATATAAAGCGACTCGAGTATCGGCATTTCCCTCCAATTTTAGAAAATTTCTTTTGTTACATTATAGTTCTAGACTCTCTTAATCACCTTTTATCCCTTATGTACACGAGACTCTATTAATCACCTTTTATCCCTTATGTACATAGGCATTAACGTACCCATGTCATCCATTACTAGAAAACATTTATTTAAAATTAAGTCAGTCAAAAACGAAATAAATTGTTTTAAAAGTTACACTAAATTGAGTTTTGAGGAAAATATAAGAAAAATCTGTAGTTTATGATATGCAGCCATATCTATGTATTTAAGAGATGAATATATTTGTTTAAAACGACGTAGTTCCATCCACCTCTTTTTGTTGGTTTGTCTACGTCGAGCTCTTTCTTTTATGGTTTCTCTTCAAAATATGAGATGATGCTGCACTTCCCCTTCCGTCCGAAAAGAAGTTTTAACAATTGAGATTTAATTTCATCGTAGATTTTACAAATAATCAAAATTCGATCTCAATTATTGAGATTGGATGAATGGTTGGGGTTGACTAAAATTTACAAAAATTTTCATTTCCCAGGTTTAGAGAATCCTTATCCTCTCCCTTATTCGTTAGGCGAGTCACATTTTAATCCTTCTTCTCTTCTATTATTTTCTTCAATTAGTTTTTTTGCTTTTTTTTGACAGGTTTAATTCTATTGTTTCCCTTTCGTTGTTGCTCTGCCACTGTGTCCTGTCCATTCATGGTGTGGTTTTGTAATGTGCTTTGACTGTTTTTGGTAACTATATGATATCAAGGCCCACTAAAAGCCCCAAATAAGCAAGTCTTGGCCCAAAAATAGACTTCACAGTCAAGCTCGCGCAATTGCTTCAGCATAATAGCGATATACCCTCAATGCTACCCACCGCGCTCGGGCCGAAATATCATCAGCATGGCCCATGCTGATCCGACGTACTCTTTCTCTTCCCTCTGTCACATTAAATGCAACTCTGACTGGTAGAGACGAACCATTTAATGCTCCGACGGCGGAAAAGATCCTCAAGCGGCTTGCCACACGCGCACAGCTTGCAGGCAGACCCCACTGATCATCATTACGTACATCCCTATAAATAACAAGATGATTTCCCACTTGGGAGGTAACTGTTTACTTGAACAATACACACTTATCACCCTGCTCAGAGAGCTAATTTTAGCATCGGAGGGTCTTCGCCCGAAACGCTTCCGACCGGAGACTTGTTTTGTAGGCTCCGGAGACTTCGAGGATAACAGACTTCATTTAACGGATACCAAATTGGTGCGGTGAGCGTGGAAAGAAACCCAAAAAACGATGACTACTCCCCCAAGCAGACCAACGAAATCTTTCATTCCGGGGACCGTCCTATTCTTGGACACACCAGAGCCCGGAGATAAAGCAGGAACGTCGAACCCAGTCACCACCGTTCCACCACTCTTGATGGAAACGACATGCGAGTCAAGACCAGAGATATATGGAGAAGGAGGAAAATTGCAGAACAAGACATGGTGGCGATGCTGGTCAAACAAAGTGAGCAGCAAAACGCGATGATGGCTCTTATGCAGAACATGATGAACGAAATGTTGCACTCGCGAAGGGAAGAACAGGAATTGCTCAGGGACCTTTACAAAGTAAGGCAACTAGATAGGTCAGGGACAATGCTTGTCCCGAGGTTCTCCTTCCGTAGCATAGCAAGATTGCTCACGTTACACCTACCACCGATCGCGAACAATGGGGAAGGAAGGAACTGCGACAGATAAAGGAAAGGTACAAACAAAATCCCAACGAAGAGGAGGATTGGAGGAGTCACTCCCACATAAAAGCAGAAGTTTAACACTCAAAACCCACTCGAGGCAGCCCCTGGATAGCGAAGGGAGCTTGGCGGGATCAAGGCGAAATGCCTCTCCTGAAACCCGACCTATTAAAGAGGATTTGGAGGCCGTGATAGTTAGGAAGGTGGAAGCCCTCTAAGCCAAAAGAGGCATGGAGGCTGCCGCGCCGGATGTTGCTGAAACAGAATCGTCTTACAACGCCCGCATACGCATGGAGAGATTCTTGAAAGGTTTCAAGCAGCCTCAACTGTGGGAATACTCCCGAGTGGGAGACCCCACGGTACATGTTCGTTACTTTCGCCAGTGCATGGAGGCAGCCAACTCTACTGACGCCATGCTATGCAAATTATTCCCCACTACCCTAGTAGCGCCCGCAACCCACTAGTTCGAGAGCCTCAAACCAGGGTCCATAACAAGCTTCGACATGATGGCCAAGAGCTTCGCCTTGTACTTTGTCACATCTATCCCGCCCAGCAGAACCGTCCAAGACTTGTAGATGGTTCGGTAGAGGGTGGATGAGTCCTTCGCAGATTTCGTGGAAAGATTCTAGAAAATAGCTCTTGAGATTAGGGATTGCAACATTGACATAGCCTCGGAGGCGTTGGCTCGGAATTGCCGAAGTGCCGATTTGGCGAAAGACATATCTACCGAGAAACCCAGTACCCTGGCGATGCTAATGTAGAAGGCCAAGAAATGGGTGTGTTGGGAAACTCACAAGAGGAATACAAAATAAATCGAAACCGCTGCAAGGGAGGAGCCAGCAAAAAGATGAGAATTTGGGAAATGCGAGCCGGAGCGCCAGCAAACTTATCGCCCGGAGATGCCCAGCCGAGAGGCGGGAGAATTCACCCCTTTCAACGCCAAGAGGAAGGAGGTTCTGATGTGGATTGAAAAGAACGGGGAGGACATCAAGTACCCCCTAAGATAAGGTACAAGGGGAGATCGGGATTTTATTGTGAGTTCCACAAAAGTGAAGGCCACGACACGGAAGATTGCAAAGAGCTGGCACGTGAACTAAATAGAAAGGCCGCTGATGGTAGACTAAATCGCTTCCTCCAGAACCCGCCGAAAGATTAACAGTGAAACAGAGATGGAGAAAGGAATCCTCCCCAGGAAAGGCGAGGCTATCAACCGCCTCGCCGAGAAGAAGAAGCATGCTATCAATCGCCAGACGACGACGTAGGCCATCGACAGCTTCGTCGAGACGAAGATGTAGGCTATCAACCGCCTGACCGCGATGCTGAACAAGGCTACCACCAACCCCGTCGTGCGGCCGAAGAGCCGCCTCCCAGAGGAGTGATACATGTGATTGCAGAGGGTGCCATCCCGAAAAAGAGGAAGAGAGGAAAGGTGTTCGATTATGATAATACAAACAGGTCAAGCGAAACGTGCTACTCCTTTGCCCAAGAAAGGAAGCCCCCACCACACAACGATGCCTTGGTGATTGAGATGATGGTGGAAGGATACCAGGTGTGCCAAACCTTAGTGGATACGGGCAGCTCGGTTAATGTGATAACCAGAAGAGTATACGAAGGTATTGGAGGGAATCCCAACCACCTCGCTATTCATCAGGCGCCACTAATAGGCCTAGGTGGTCATGCCGTTCATGTATGCGGCTCGGTGAACTTATCAATTACGTTGGGAGATGATGGCCCCAGGTGGAAGACGCGAGCTGAGTTCTTGATCGTAGACATCCCGTTAGCCTACAATATAATCTTGGGTCACCCTCTCATCATCAGTTCTGAAGGAGTCATTAACCCTTAGGTACCTCACACTTCAAATACCCACACATCAAGGGATTTCCACGGCCCGGGGAAATCAACAAGCCGCTTAGGAGACATATTTAATATCCCTAAAAGCAGAACCTTTATCAATGGAGGATGAGCTAGATCAAGAGAAGATCGCTGAGCCGACAGACGTGATGGTAGCGGTCACCTTAGTAGAAGGGAAAGAAATCCACATGTCCAGGGTGTTGACTAACAAAACTAGGGAAGAAATCTTAACGGTGTTGGGTGAAAGAGTCCAGGCTTTCACATGGACCTCAGCAGACCTCAAGGGAGTCAGCCCTGAAGTTGCAGAATATAGGCTAAACGTCCTCCCTCAAGAGAAACCAGTTAAATAAAAACGAAGAAACCATGCTCCGGAAAGACAGAAAGCCATCGAGGAAGAGGTCTCTCGCCTGCTGAAGGTCGGACACATCAAAACGGTTCGCTACCCCGACTGGATCGCCAATGTAGTGCTAGTCAAGAAGCCGAATGGCAAATTCCGCATGTGTGTCAACTTCACAAACCTAAACAAGGCATGCCCAAAGGACAGCTACCCCCTCCCCAGTATTGACATGCTAGTGGATGCCACGGCGGGCTATGCCATGTACTCCATGTTGGATGCAGCATCGGGATACAATCAGATACCCATGGCCGAAGAAGACAAGAAAAAGACATCTTTCATTACACACGAGGGCATATACTACTATAATGCCATGCCCTTTGGTCTGAAGAACGTTGGGGCCATATATCAGAGAATGGTTAACAAAATATTCGGTGATATGATAGGAAAAGAATTTGAGCTGTATGTGGATGACATGATTATCAAGAGCAAGGCTCAAGAGGAACATGCCGCGAACATAGCCAAAGTGCTGACGTTGTTGGAGAAATACGGGCTGAAGCTAAATCCGGAAAAATGTGCCTTCGACGTAACGGGGGGGGGGGAATTCTTGGGATATTTGGTCTCATAAAGGGGGATAGAGGCCAACCCCGACAAGATAAAGGCAGTGCTTCAGCTTAAGGAACATCAAAACATCAAGGATATCCAACACCTCAATGGTAAACTGAATGCCTTGGGATGATTCATTTCTTGCGCAGCATGATGATGTATCCCATTTTACAAAGCTTTAAAAACGAAGAAGTTCGTATGGGGAGAAGACTGCGCCATGGCTCTTGCCCAGATCAAAACATTTCTGGTCTCCCCACCCCTGCTGAGCCACCCCATCGCAGGTTTGCCACTATATCTTTATCTCAGCACATCGGAGGAAGTAATAGGAATGGTGCTTATCAGAGAAGAGGGCACAGACCAATTCCTAGTCTATTATGGTAGTCGAGCATTGAAGGGAGCCGAAATCAGATATGGCTAAATGGAGAAGCTAGTATTTGCAATAGTAGTGTCCTCCCAAAAATGGCGCCACTACTTTCAAGCCCACACAATCATTGTACGAACTGACTTGCCGCTCAAAAAAAAGCTTCAGCACCCCGAATCCTCTGGACGCCTCATTGAGTGGTCCCTTAAACTTACCGAGTTTGACATCCGCTTTGAACCAAGAACAGCAATGAAAGCACAGGCATTAGCGGACTTCGTATAGGAGGCCCCGCCACAGAAAGAGATACTAGATGTGACTTGGTGTATGTTCATAGATGGTAGCTCTAATACCACTGCGGCTGGTATAGGAATTTACATTGAAGGTCCAAGAGGGATAGTGATTCGGAAGGCCGCTAAGCTGGAATTCAAGGCTTCTAACAATGAGGCGGAATACGAGGTGCTGATATTTTGTTTGGAGATTATCAGAACCATTAAACCGGACAACATTAATATCTTCAGCGATTCTGGGTTGGTGGTCAAACAATTAGGCAGAGAATACAAAGCCAAAAGTGAGCTCATGAGGCAATACCTTGCTTGAATCTCCTCTCTAATCAAAGAGATACGCTGCGAAGGTATTGAAATATCAATCAGGCAGATTCCCAGAGCGTTGAATGCAGAAGTTGATAGACTGGCAAAAGGAGCATCCAGTGAGGAACAAGAAATAATACTTCCCTGTGTCCTTTTGCGGATACATACGCCCAGCGTGCCAACATCGAAAGTGTTACACACAGAAGAGGAGGACGAATGGTTCACCCCCATCCGTAAGTATTTGGAGAAAAGTGAGTTGCCAACAGATGAGCACGAAGCTTAAAAAATAGTGAGGAAGTCCTTTCGCTACGCGATGATTGGCGGGAAACTATACCGGAAATCCATTAGTCATCCATGGTTGAAGTGTGTGGGCCGTGTCAACGCTTATTACATATTGCTCGAGGTTCACAAAGGCCTCTGTGGTGAGTATGAGAAGAAAGATGCGATGGTACGAAGAGCCAAGCTAAAACGCTTCTACTAGCTAACTATGGAACTAGAAGCCAAAACAATGGTCCAATCTTGCAAAGCTTGCCAAGCCTTCGCCAGAACATCATCAGCACCGACTGGGCCGAGATCTATAATTCAAGCCGTATGGCCCTTCGCCCTTTGGAGCGTAGATCTAGTGGGACCCTTACCAATGGCGAAATAGCAGAAACGATGGATTATTATGGCCGTGGATCACTTCACCAAGTGGGTAGAGGCTGAACCCTTGTCAGCCATCACACCTAAACAGGTCACTTCTTTCTTTTCCAAAAACATAATGTCACGCTTAGGCATTCCCCACACCATTATAGCGGACAATGGGAAGCAATTCAACTACCATGCTTTCAAATGTTTCTGTCAACGGTTAAAGATACGACTTCTCTTCTCCAATGTCTCCCATCCTCAGACAAACGGCATGACGGAGGTAACCAACCGGACCATCTTGGAGGGAATCAAAACAAGAGTCTAGGAACATGGTTCAGCATGGCTAGAAGAGCTAAATAATGTCCTTTGGTCTTATAGAACCACCCCCCGGGTGGCGACGGGTGAAACCCCCTTCCTTCTCACTTACGGAACAGAGGCGGTGGTCCCTGTTGACATCGGTGCACCCAGCTTGAGGGTAGCAAACTACATCGAAGGTTCCTCAAACGATGACTTGCTGAGGAGTAACTTGGACTCGTTGGAGGAAAAGCGAGAGCGAGCCCTCATTCGCATGACGGAATATAAACGCCGTATAGCCCTCATAACGTAACAAGAAGATTAAGCCTCTAAAGTTCCAGGAGGACGAGTTAGTCCTATGCAATACGAAAGACTCCCAAGCATGGGAAGGACGAGGAAAACTCGGCATCAAGTGGGAAGGCCCGTTCAAGGTGACAAAGCGAGTAGGAAGCAGCGCATACAAGTTATCCACCATTCGGGGAAAAATCCTACCTCGCACATGGAACACAGCGTCCCTTCGAAAGTTTTACCCGGGAGCCTGATAAGTAATTCCATGTATATTTGTTTATAGTTGTGTTTTGTAAACTTTCAGGGCAATGAGAATACAATGTTTCGTGAATCTTTCATTATGCTAAAACAGCCCGCAGGGTCAAATCAACGAGATCCCCTTGACGCTATCACGCTTTGAAATTAAAGCAAGTTAAACAGCTCTCAGGGTCAGATCAACGAGATCCCCTTGGCACTATCACACTTTGAAATTAAAGCAAGTTAAACAGCCCACAGGGTCAGATCAATGAGATCCCCTCGGCGCTATCACGCTTTGAAATTAAAGCAAGTTAAACAGCCCTCAGGGTCAGATCAACGAGATCCCCTCGGTGCTATCACACTTTGAAATTAAAGCAAGTTAAACAGCCCGCAGGGTCAGATCAACGAGATCCCCTCGGTGCTATCACACTTTGAAATTAAAGCAAGTTAAACAACCCGCAGGGTCAGGTCAACTAGATCCCCTCGACACTACCACGCTCTGAAATGAAAGCAAGGTAAACAGCCCGTAGGATTAGATCAACGAGATCCCCTCAGCATTATCATGCTTCGAAATTAAAGTAAGAAAAACAACCCCCAGGGTCACATCCCCCTGAATTCCGCTGAACAACATAAAAGCCAAGTTAAGCTATAATTCAGCTTATTCAGAATATGATAAAAAAATAATTGGAATCTTTGTCTCGATGGCTAATCCAAACAAAGGAACCAACATTATACTTCAGTTATCAAAGAGCAGCAAACTAGCAAAAAATCAACACAGACCATATATTCAGCAACTTAATAAAAACCTATCGACAGGCGATGATATTATCGAAAAGATTCCATTAATAAAGCAAATTATGAGCTCACAACAGCCGAGCACAATAGCTAAAGAAGTTCAAAATTTTACAAAGAACTACAAAACAGAGTTGAAAAGGCATACTAGAGGCTATCATGACTGACCTTCCTCCTCATCCGTTGCCATGGAAGAAACATTGGAATAAGAGGGCTCTGGCGCGGGAGGACCAAATATACGCTCGTCTTCTTCCTAGCGGCCGAGGGGCTCATCGGGTGGAGCCATCTGGGTGAGATCATCGATATCAGCACCGAGAAACTTAACACGCACAGCACGAAAAAAGGCGGTTCGATAGCTAAGGTGATCCTCTCACCAGTCTTCGCGGGTCTTCTTCACCTTGAGCTTGTATTTGGCTCTGTGCCGCTCAAATTTAAGCTGAAGATCTCATAGAGCCTCGGTCTTCCCTTCGACGTTAGTCCTCTAATATCCCAACCCCTTCTCCGCGTTCCCCAAATCCTTCGCCACCTTCGCCCTCTCCTCCCCCTCCCTAGCCACCTCAGCCCTCAAATCCTCTATCAGCGCCTTTAGCCTCTTTTCCTCAACCTCGGTGGCCGACTTAACTTTGGCTAATGCCACCTCATACTTCTTTTGCAATCCCCGCATGGTGTTGATTAGCTCCTTCCTCTTGGTCTCAGAATATTCCAAGTCCGCAAGAGCTTAAGTCAGCTCTGCGGCTTATTTTTTGCCCGTCTCCCCCAACCTCCGAGCAGTCTCCTCCAGCTCAGCAAAGGTATCATGCTCTCGCTGTACCTTTTTCAGTCGTTTAGCACTGCCTTAGGAGGCGGTGTAGGTTGTCTCCACTTGATGCTGTGCTTCAACCAGCGCCTTCGCCACCCGATGAGCAGCAGAAAAAGCCTTCATAGCAAGAATAGGGGAAAATTAGACAACAATCAACAACAAAGAATAAGTGACGCATATATAATCAGTGAACCAATCCCCAAACACTCAAGGAAATACTTACAAGCAAAGCCTGCTGCTCAACATAGGCTCCCAGCTCGGCAGGGACAATAGCGCCGAAGCGCGCGTCTTCACTAGGGAGCTCGGTATAGCGCCCCAGCTCCTCCAAAACCTACGGCTTCAGCAACGGCACATCTTCCCCATGGATCTTTCTCCATAACTGCAAAGAAGCCAAGCAAAATTTAGTAAGCAGCGCAAACAGAAAAAAAGAAGGGTAAATTCTAGTCATCAAACGTACCAACAGAGGATCGTATTTGGCCCATTGAACCTGCTCCTCCTTCGTCAGCGGAGCTTTCCCTTTGGAGAACTTCCCTCCAACTTCACCATCATTACGGGGATGTTTTTATCCCCTCTCCCGAATTTCCACACCCTTCGTGGGGGCGATAGGAGCTTTCCCCCTGTAGGGAGGCTCTCTGGTGCTGGCTTCTGTAGTCACGGCTCTAGGCGGAGTGGTCTCTATGACCACAACTTCCATCGACACCCCCAACGGCCTCCTGCTGAGCAGCTAAAAGATCTAAAATCCCCTGCTCAAGAAGTTATTGAGCCCAGCCCCCAGCAGCAATATCCACCTTCGGCGTCACCTCTGCCACCATTGTAGATGTATCACCAGCAATCGCAACCTCAGCCCCCTTCCCCCCTACCGGAGAGGCAGCCTCAACTACCTGCATCCTCGTTGCTGTTACTGCATGAATAATTTTGGGTTTCCATTTAGTACGAGCCAACCCTACAAATAGATTGAAAAGCAATGATCAATTTTTCAAAATCTCATCACCCTCAGCAGTCAAATCGGTATAAGTGATGGCCCCTCGATCCATCCAGCAAAAGAGGCCATTGGGTTGCCCCAGCAAATACTCCTCCACACGCCAATGGATGCCAGGCCGAATTTGACGAATAATTTCTACCTCTTGACGCTACGACGGGCTTAAATCCTTGGCTCATCGCCAATTATAGGGATCCTCAGGGTTGCAGTTCCAATGGGTTTGGAACGGGAACTTCCCATCTCTCAGCGGATTCGGCGCGCCCCTTTCTACTTGGTCAAGAGATGGGAATATCCAAAACCAATTGTCTTTAAAATCCCTTACATGGGATTGTTTCTCCACAGGTTTCGGTGTGGTTTCTCTCATACTCCCCAGAAACACAAAAGCTCTTGCGTGCATTGTGCGCAGCTGGAAGAAAAGATGGAACACACGCCCCGAGAGGATAAAGCCCAAGTCGCAGCACATTCATGCTAGGACATCCATGACAATCCAGGCGTTGGGATGCAATTACCCAGGGCGCAGGCGAAGCACATCTACTACACCAGCTTTTAAATCCCCAACGAACTTGCTGACAAAGCACTGGCACCAAGTCCTCCCTAGGGGGATCCCACCATCACTTCACCCTTTTTAGGGACCTTCCCTAAAATACCGCGCGAGGCCCCCACCAATAGTTGGAAAATCTCGTTGGCCTCTTTCTTCTTAATGGTGGTGGGTGTTTGGCAGTCCACCCCCTCGGTAGGAAAAGGAGAGGAAGACTCCCCCGCCACAACCTGGCAGCACGGGACGGAGCCCGAACCACCCCCCATCACCCCCACCTCAGCGGTGACCTCGGGGCCCCTCAAGGACAGCACCGCTATAGCGAGATGAGGATCCCGCTCCTCAGCTTGTTACCGACGATCGACGCGGTGGACTAAGGCACCGGAATCAGAAGAACTAGAGGACATTCTACCGTAAATAATAAGAAAGCAAGAAGAATTACTCACTTAACAGAAGAACACAAAAGCCGGTGATGATTTGTCAAAAGAAACCCACGAAGTTGAAGAGCAAGTAACACAGTATTTTCGAAAGCAGAATTAAGCGAACAAACAAAGGAAATCCACTCTCCAATATATATAGCAAATCGCGTGAAAAATGAAGAGACATACATACTCAATGACGCGCAGTCATCATTGCTATTTCAAACGGCGGAAGACGAAGGGCTGTGTCAAATCAACAGTTGCAACCCCAAGAAATGAAACCACGTGTCTATACTATGGACGCAGACCTTTCAAAGACCCTAAAGGGCCTTCACTTGGGCTCGTTGGGGGGGGCTCCTGATATCAAGGCCCACTAAAGGCCCCAAATAAGCAAGCCTTGACCCAAAAATAGACTCCACAGTCAAGCTCGAGCGATCGCTTCAGCATAACAGCGAAATACCCTCAGCGCTACCCACCGCGCTCGGGCCGAAATATCATCAGCATGACCCATGCTGATCCGGCGCACTCTTTCTCTTCCCTCTGTCACATTAAATGCAACTCTGACTAGTAGGGATGAACCATTTAATGCTCCGATGGTGGAAAAGACCCTCAAGCGGCTTGCCACATGCGCACAGCTTGCAGGCGAACCCCACTGATCATCATTACGTATATCCCTATAAATAACAAGATGATTTCTCCTTTGGGAGGTAACTGTTTACTTGAACAATACACACTTATCACCCTTCTCAGAGAGCTAACTTTAGCATCGGAGGATCTTCGCCGGAAACACTTCCGACCGGAGACTTGTTTTGTAGGTTCCGGAGACTTCGAGGATAACGGACTTCATTCAATGGATACCACTATATTATTATTATTATAATTGAGATTAGAAGCCAATATAATGTTTGCTCTATTTATTACAACTTATTTATAAATTAAACAAAAAGGAGATTCAGATTCTTAAGTCAAACGGTTTTGCTGTCTTAGCTTACTCTTTTTTCGTGATCTTATTCTACTATATTAGAATCAACATGATAAAAGAAAGTCTAAACCATTGGATATTGATATCAATCAATTATGTAATGGTAGTTTGGTTAAGTCCACGTGGATCCTTTTGCACGTTGCTCTTCAAGAAATCAATTAAATACATGTTTATACCCTCTTTCCTCAAGTAAATGTTGATTTCTTTTGAACGGAATGGAAATGTTACTTGATTGGTGGATTTTGCTCTGGTTTGTTTGTGGGGAATATTTTGATTGATATGTGTATTGAATGCGGGCGTTAAGTGTTTGATGAAATGCCTCAAAGGGGATGTGATTTCTTGGACAGAAATGGAAAATACCTGCACAAAGAATAGGGACATGGATTCTACAAGCCAGTTGTTTGATGATTTTTCTGTGATATTTTGGACAGCGATTGTTACAGGATTTGCGTAAGCTAAATACTACAATTGTTGAGAAAGCCACTAAGAAAGTTGGAGGTTGGAAGAGTAAAAAGCTATCTCAAAGTGGTAAGGAGGTGTTGTTGACATCTGATGAACAAGCCTTACCAACCTATACCATGCAAGTCTTTATGCTCCCAACCCATACAATTGCTCGTTTGGAAAAATTATTTTCCAATTTTTGGTTGATCCTTTGTGTCCTTCATGTGGTGATTCAATCGAACACGATTACCATGCATTTGCTATCCTATTTAGTGAAGGATGGCCTATTAGTATTGATTCATTGGATGATTGGTGGACATGGGTGTGTTCAAATGAGCGGACTATTATACATAAAGCTGTGAGATTATTATGGGCGATCTAGGCAAGGAGGAACAACTTTATTTGGAACAAAAAATCTCGAATAACATCGCATGTTTCACGTCACTGCCTGAGATTCTTAGCTGAATAGACTGCAGCAAACAACTAGCCTAATTTCGTGATACAGGCTTCAACATTCCCGAGTTGGCGCTGTCCTCCAGTGGGTTGGTTAAACTGTAATATTGATGCTGGAATTTTTGAATATGATAATTCTATTGGCCATGGATGTGTGTTGAGAGATTTTACAGGTAGAGTGATTTCTTCTCGTTCGGTATTGTTGCAAGGAGGAGGAGATCTGTTTGTGGCAGAAGCATCGAGTTGCAGAGAAGCTCTCAGCTGGTTGAAAGAGAACTCTTATGACAATGTTATCCTAGAATCTGATGCTCTTAATGTTGTTAATGCTCTGAATAATGAACTCTTATGATAATGTTATCCTAGAATCTGATGCTCTTAATGTTGTTAATGCTCTGAATAATCGCTAGCTTGACTTTTCTTTCACCTGTATGTTTAGTTCTTATGGATTGCAAGTATCTGTGAAGTCATTTTGATTCTTTACACTTGAATTATGTTAACAATTCTGCGAACCAAGTTGCTCATTCATTAGTTGGAGCAGCTAGTTCTTTGACAAGTAGGGAGACATAATCTTTTTGTTGTTCACCTTAGATTAGAACTGTTCTTGTTTCTAATAATATGATATTGAAGTATGGTGAAATAAGGTTTCGATGTGGTATCAAGGCCCATTAAAGACCTCAAGGCCCATTAGAGGACCCAAAAAACTGCATGGGTTAAACAAAGGTATGCCTCGGTACGAACACGCGCCGATACCCTATCAGCATCACATCGAGCCGAGGTAAAGTATCACAAACTAAATAACCTTCGGCGTTACCCATCTCGCTTAAGCTGAGACACAATCCTCAGAATCCATGCCGACTCTGACACTTCTTCTCTCTCTCCTCTGCCGCATTAAATGCAATACCGACTGGCAGAGATGAATCATTTAATGCTCCGACGGTGGACAAGACCCCCAAGCGGCTTGCCACACATGTACCTCTTACAGATGGGTCCCACACATCATCATTACATGCAATACTATAAATAGCAAGACAATCTCCCACTGTAGAGGTAACAGCTATTATTCTAAGAATACACTAAGACTACCCTTCTCAACCCACTGACTAGATCGTCGGAGGGTCTTTGCCGGAAACACTTCCGGCCAGAGACTTGTTTTGCAGGGCCAGTGAAGACTCAAAGGCTTAAAGATCACTTTCGAAGGACATCAAATTGGTACCGTGAACGTGGATCACAATCCTGAACGATGACTACTCCCCCAAACAGACCGACGAAATCTCCTCCTCCAAGAACCGCCCTACTCCTGGACACTCCGGAACCTAGAGACAAAGTAGGAACGGCGAAGGTGGTCACTGATGTTCCTCCAACGCAGGTAGAAACACCCAGCTCCTCGAGACTAAGGACAGGCGAGAAAAGGAGACGGAAAGCGAAAAAGTAAGATATGATGGCCATGCTTATCAAGCAGAACAAGCAACAAAATGCGGTTATGGCCCTCATGCAGAGCATGATGAATGAAATCTTACATTCATGAAAGGAGGAACAAGAAGTGCTTAGAAAGCTCTGCCAAGAAAGGTGAATAAATGAATCGGAAACGTGGCACACACTGCAAAGTTCCCCATCCGCGACTAGGCAGGACCGCTCACGGTACACGTACCGCTGCCTCAAAACACCGGAAAGGGAAGGAACTTCGATGGCCAAGGAAAAAGCAAAAACCAAGTCTACCAAGCCAGAAGATGAGTTGGAAAGAAGATCTCAAGGAAAGGGAAAAGACTTGGTGCACAAGGCACATTCCAAAGAACCCTTGATTAGCGAAGAGAGTTCGAGTCTAGACGCGAGGTTCCCCAAAAACATCAGCAGGATCAGAAGGAGTTGGAGGCTATCATAGCTAAAAGGGTGGGTGAGCACCTAGCAGAGAGGGAAATGGAAACTGGCATACCTAATATAGCGGAGACAGCGTCACCTTTCAGTGCTCATATACGTGCAGAAAGTTTCTCGAAGGGGTTCAAGCAGCCGCGCTTGCGAGAATATTCTGGGATAGGAGACCCCACAGCACATGTCTATTATTTCCAATAAGTTATGGAGGCGACCGATGCTACGGATGCCATGCTATGCAAGTTATTCCCCACCACCCTCGTGGCACCAGCAACCCACTGGCTCGAGAGTCTAAAGACAGGGTCCGTGACAAACTTTGACATGATGGCCAGAAGCTTCGCCATGTACTTTGTCACCTCCATTCCCTCAAGTCGGACAGTCCAAGATTTGCAAAATGTTCGGCAAAGAACGAAGGAAACCCTGGCCGAATTCGTAGAAAGGTTCTAGAAAGTAACCCTGGAAATTAGAGACTGTAACATAGATGTAGCTTCTGAAGCAATGGTAAGGAACTGCCGAAGTGCTCACCTAGTAAATGATATCTCAACCGAGAGACCTACCACGTTGGCCGCGCTGATGCAGAAGGCCATGAAGTGGGTGCGATGGGAAACCCATAAAAGAAACACGAAACAAATTGAGGCCCCGGTAAGGGAGGAACCTGCCAAACGGCGGGATTATGGAAAGCGAGACTCAGCAGGCCGCTAGGCATATCGGTCGGAATTGGCAAGGAGAGAAGCAGAGGACTCTCTTCCCTTCAGCGTCAAAAGGAAGGAGGTATTAATGTGGATCGAGAAGAATGGGGAAGGTATTCGATACCCCCCCGAATGAAGCATAAAGGAAAGCCAGGAACGTACTGCGAATTCCACAAAAGCGAGGGACACGATACTGAAGAACGCAGAGAGTTAGCTCGGGAGTTGAACAAGAAAGCCGCAGAGGGCCGATTGAATCATTTCCTTCCTCCCCCACCAAGAGAGGGATGACATGAAGAAGGAAGCTATCAACCGCCTCGCCGCGATACCGAGCGAGGCTATCAACCGCCTCCCCGCGATACCGAGCGAGGTTATCAACCGCCTCGCCGAGATGAAGGACGAGGCTATCAACCACCTCGCTGAGATGATGAATGAGGCTATCAACCACCTCACCTGGACGAAAGGCCATGCTATCCGCCTCCTCACCCCGAAGCTGAGATGAACCATCGGCGAAAATAAAACGCTGAAGACCCACCCCCCCGGGGAATAATACGCGTGATATCTGGCGGGACCATCCAGAAGAAGAGGAACACATTTGACTACGATAACATGAACAGGGGAAGCGAGACATGCTACTCCTTCGCCCAAGAAAGAAAGCCTTCGCCCCACAATTACGCTTTGGTAATAGAAATGATGGTGGAAGGATACCAGGTGAGCCGTACACTGGTAGATACGGGAAGCTCAGTCAACGTGATGACTAGAAGAGTATACGAAGCTGTGGGAGGAAACCACAACCATCTCGCCATACATCAGGCACCGCTCATTGGCCTCGGTGGGCATGCCACTCGAGTGTGCGGTTCGACGAACTTGTCCATTGCATTGGGGTATGGTAATCCCAAGTGGAAGACTCGAGCGGAGTTCTTGATTGTAGACATCCCGTTAGCCTACAACATAATCCTGGGACGCCCGCTCATCATCGGGTCCAAGGGAGTCATTAATCTCAGGTACCTCACGCTGCATATACCCACACATCAAGGGGTGGCCACTGCCCGAGGAAACCAGCAGGCTACCCAGGAGACATATTTAATGTTCCTAAAGGCCGAGCCCCTGTCAGTAGATGAGCCTGACCGAGGAACAATCGCTGAACTGGTGGATGTAATGGTAACAATCACCCTGGAGGAGGGGAAAGATATCTGCATGTCGGGAGGATTGACGGATAAGACCAAGGAGGAGATCCTGGTGACATTACGCGAAAAGATCCAAGCTTTTGCATGGACCCTGGCGGATCTAAAAGGTGTCAGACCGGATGTCGTTAAACACAGATTGAATGTCCTCCCTCAGGCGAGACTAGTGAAGCAAAAGCGGAGGAACCACGCACCGGAAAGATAGAGAGCCATCGAGGAGGAAATTTCCCGTTTATTAGAGGCTGGACATATCAAGGCAGTTCGTTACCCGGATTGGATCACCAATGTGGTATTAGTAAAGAAGCCAAATGGGAAGTTCCATATGTGCGTGGATTTCACAGACCTAAATAAAGCGTGCTCGAAGGACAGCTACCCTCTCCCAAGCATAGATATGTTGGTAGATGCCACGGCAGGCTACGCCATTTATTCCATGCTGGACGCAGCCTCGGGATATAACCAAATACTAATGGCCGAGGAGGACAAGGAAAAGACCTCTTTCATCACCCATGAGGGGATATACTGTTACAATGTCATGCCATTCGGTCTCAAAAATGCTGGAGCTACCTATCAAAGAATGGTCAATGCAATATTCAGTGATATGATAGGAAAGGAGGTGGAATTGTATGTGGACGACATGATAATCAAGAGTAAGGCCGAGGAGGACCATACTACCGACATAGCCAGGGTGCTAACTCTGCTAGAAAAATACGAGCTAAAACTGAACCTAGAAAAGTGCACCTTCGGCGTTACTGGAGGAAAATTTCTGGGCTATCTAGTCTCGCAGAGGGGAATAGAGGTTAACCCAGACAAAATAAAAGCAGTACTTCAGCTGCAAGAACCCCGAAGCATCAAGGATGTTCAGCACCTCAATGGCAAACTCAATGCTTTAGGCCGCTTCATTTCTTGTGCGGCAAGACGATGCATCCCTTTCTGCAGAGCCTTGAAAGCAAAGAAATTCGTATGGGGAGAGGACTGCGCCGCAGCCTTGGCTGAGATCAAATCCTTTCTGGTCTCTCCACTGCTACTGAGTCACCCTGTAGCTGGCGCACCGCTGTACCTATATCTCAGCATTTCGGAGGAAGCACTAGGAATGGTGCTCATTAGGGAAGAAGAGGCGGATCAATTTCTCGTCTATTATGGGAGCCGTGTTTTGAAAGGTGCTGAAATCAAATATAACCGCATGGAGAAGCTAGCATTTGCCCTGATAATATCTTCTCAAAAGTGGCACCACTATTTCCAAGCCCACACGATCATAGTGCGAACCAACCTACCGCTCAAGAAGGCTCTCCAACGACCCGAAACTTCAGGGTGCCTCACCGAATGGTCCCTCAAGCTCGCTGAATTTGACGTCCGCTTTGAACCAAGGACAGCAATGAAGGCACAAGCGTTAGCAGACTTTGTACAAGAAGCTCCGCCTCAGAGAGAATTACCGAAAGCAGCTTGGAAAATGTTCATTGACGGCAGCTCTAATAGCACAGCAGCAGGTATTGGAGTATATATCCAAGGCCCGAAGGGGATCGTGATTTGGCAGGCGACCAGGCTTGAATTCAAAGCCTCCAACAACGCGGCGGAATATGAAGCACTGATATTCGGCTTAGAGATCATCCAAGCCATCAAACTCGACAGCGTTAGAATATAAACCAACCCACAGCCTGCAATGTCAGATCAGCAAGATCCCCTCGGCGCTCGCACGCTTTGAAATTAAAAGCAACCTACAGCCCGGAGGGTCAGATCAGCGAGATCCCCTCGGCGCTTGCACGCTTTGAAATTAAAGCAACCCACAGCCCGCAGGGTCAGATCAGCGACATCCCCTCGGCGCTCGCACGCTTTAAAATTAAAGCAACCTACAGCCCACAGGGTCAGATCAGCGAGATCCCCTCGGTACTCGCACGTTTTGAAATTAAAGCAACCCATAGCCCGCAGGGTCAGATCAGCGAGATCCCCTCGGCGCTCGCACGCTTTGAAATTAAAGCGACCCACAGCCCGCAAGGTCAGATCAGCAAGATCCCCTCGATGCTAGCATGCTTTGAAATTAAAGCAACCCACAGCCCGCAGGGTTAGATCAGCGAGATCCCCTCGATGCTCGCACGCTTTGAAATTAAAGCAAGTCAAAAGCCCGCGGGGTCAAATCAGCGAGATCCCCCTCGGCGCTGCCATACATTGCAACGAAAGTTGTAAGAAAAGTAAAGCACACGTTGGCACAACTGTGGTAAGAAAATATGGAGCACATTGACAAATTATTCAACGAACAAAAACCATGAACAAGAAAATGTCATTTCATTTATAAAAAGATTGAATTCACAGAAGCCGAACCCAATGGCCACAAATATTAAGAAAGTTTAAAACAAAAATATAAAGCGAAGCAAGAAAAGCGAGGCTATCATAACTGAACTTCCTCCTCCTCAGTCCCCACCAAAGAAACTTTTGAGTAAGAAGGCTCTGGTGCGGGAGGCCCAAATATGCGCTCATCCTCCTCCCAGCGACCAAGGGGCTCATCGGGAGGGGCCAATTGGGCTAGATCATCGATATCAGCCTCTGGAAATTTAGCGCGCACAGCGCGAAGAAAGGCGGTCCAATAGCTGAGGTGATCCTCCCACCAATCTTCGCGTGTTTGCTTCACCTTCAGTTTGTACTTGGCCTTATGACGATCTTACTTATATTGGACATCTTGCAATGCTATGGTTTTATCTTCAGCAATGGTCCTCCAATACCCCAGCCCCTTCTCAGCGTCCTCCAAGTTTTTAGTCACTTGGGCTCTCCCTTCCCTCTCCTCATCTATCAGCGCCTTGAGCCTCTTCTCCTCAGCTTCAGCGGCGGATTTGACCTTGGCCAGCGCCAGTTCGTGCTTCTCCTCTAAGGCCCGCATGGTGCTCAGCAGGTCCTTCCTCTTCCCCTCTGAGTACTCCAAATCCTTCAGAACCTGGGCCAACTCCTCGGCTTGCTTTTTACCCGTTTCCCCTAACCTCCGGGCAGTCTCCTCCAGCTCGGTGAATGTTTGGCGCTTTAGCTGAGCCTCCTTCAGCCACTTGGAGCTGCCTTGGGATGCAGCGTAGGCGGTTTCCACTTGCCGCTGCGCCTCGGTCAGCTCCTTCGCCACCCGATGAGCAGTAGAAAACACCTTCAAAACCAAGTCCCACCAGATTTAAAAAAAAAACAACAAACGAAAAAAACAAAACACATGAATATAACAACGGAAATACTTACAAGCAAGGCTTGTTGCTCCACATAGGCCCCCAACTTAGCGGGACCCATAACGTCGAAGCGGGCATCCTCGCTAGGAAGCTCGGTGTAGCGCCCCAACTCACTCAGCACCTCTGCCTTGATCAGAGGTACATCCTCCCCATGGACCTTTCGCCACAACTACAACGTATCCAGATAAACTTTAACAACCGATACAAGCAAACAAACAAAGAAAGCGAAACTCGACCAACGAACTCACCAGGGGAGGATCATATTTGGCCCATTGGACCTGCTCCTCTTTGGTCAGCGGAGCCTTCCCTTTGGAAGACTTCCCCTCAGCATCACCCTCGTCACGAGGACGCTTCTACGCCCGCTCCCTTATCTCCACACCCCTTGCAGCGGGAGCCTTTTTCCTGGCCGCTAGCATTCCGGCATCGGTCGTGGGAACCACCACCCTAGGAGGAGTAGTATCAATCACCACCACATCCTCCACCTCCGCCTTCATGGCCCCTTGGGAAGCGAGAAGATCTACGCTCCCTTGCTCCAGCAGTTACTAAGCCCAGTCCTCAGCGACGCCTCGCAAAATCGGCGTCGTCTCCACTGTCGAAGATGTTTGACCAGTAGCTACCACCGATTGAGCCGCCTCAGGCGTTTGCAGCCTCACCGCTGCCATTGCAGGAATAATTTTCAATTTCCACTTAATACGAGCCATTCCTACAAATAACAAAAAGCAACAATTAGTTTTTTGAAGTCTCACCACTCTTAGCAGTCAAATCGGTAAATATAATTGCCCCTTGATCCATCCAGCAGAAGAGGCCACCAGGTTGACCAAGTAGATACTCCGCCACGCGCCAATGAATGCTGGGTCATATTCGGCGAACCATCTTGGCCTCGCGCGCTGTGCTGGACTCAGATCTTTGGCTCGACGCCAGTAATAGGGATCTTCCGGGTTTCGGTTCCAGCTAGTATGGAACGAAAATTTCCCATCATTCAAAGGATTCGGTGCATCCCTCTCAACGTTGTCAGGGGCCAGAAATATCCAAAACCATTTGTCCTTAAAATCCCTTACGTGGGATTGCTTCTCCACTGGCTTAGGGGTGGTTTACCTTGTGCTACCCCAAAACACAAAAGCCCCGGCGTGAATCGTGCGAGGCTTGAAGAAGAGGCGGAACACACGCACTGAGAGGGTAAAACCCAACTCGTGGCACATCCTCGCCAGCACAGCTAACACAATCCATGCGTTGGGATGTAATTGCCCAGGGCATAAAACGAACTCGCGTAGCAAATCCACCACCCCAGCGTCTAAAGGAAAGCGGAATCCCCAACGCACCTGCTGACATACAACAGGAATCAAGTCCTCTCTGGGGGGATTCCACATCACTTCCCCCTTCTTCGGGGCTTTCCCCAAAACCTCATGCGAGGACCCCACCAACAGTTGAAAAATTTCAGTGGCCTCTTTCTTTTTTATGGTGGTGGGCGTTTGGCAATTCGCCCCTTCGGCAGGAAAGGTAGAAGACGATTCCCTAACCGCAACTTGGTGATGTGGAACAGAGCCCGAGCCACCACCCACCACCTCCACCATGCCGGTGGCCTCAGGGCCCGTCAAAGGCAGCATTACAGAGGGACGAGTATCGCGCTCCTCCGCCAGTTGAAGGTGACCGGCGCGGTGGATTAGGGTACAAGAATTAGACAAAGTTGAAGACATCTTAACAAGTTAAAATGAAGAAAAAACTCACTCAAAGGAAAAAGAAGTACTCCGACAACGATTCACGATAAGGGATTGATGAAATCAAAGATTAAAGAAGCAACAAATTATCAGAGTAAAAACAAGCGAAAGAATATGAAGAAAATACCCACCCTAATTTATACAGTGGATCGCACAGTGGATGTGAAACGGCGCGTCAACTCAACAGTCATGTATCCGGTAAAAAGACGCTACGTACACAAACCCTAAAGGGCCTACATTTGGGCTCGTTGAAGGGGGGACTCCTGGTATCGAGGCCCATTAAAGGCCTCAAGGCCCATTAGAAGATCCAAATAACTGCATGGGTTAAACAAAGGTATGCCTCGGCACGAACACGCCCCGATACCCTATCAGCAACACATCGAGCCGAGGTAAAGTATCACAAACTAAATGACCTTCGGCGTTACACACCGCGCTTAAGCTGAGACACCATCCTTAGAACCCATGTCGACTCTGACACTTCTTATCTCTTTCCTCTGCCGCATTAAATGCATTACCGACTACCAGAGATGAATCATTTAATACTCTGACGGCGGACAAGACCCCCAAGCGGCTTGCCACATGTGTACCTCTTACAGATGGGTCCCACACATCATCATTACATGCAATCCTATAAATAGCAAAACATTCTCTCATTGTAAAGGTAACAGCTATTATTCTAAGAATACACTAAGACTACCCTTCTCAAACCACTGACTAGATCGTCGGAGGGTCTTTGTCGAAAACACTTCCGGCCAGAGACTTGTTTTGCAGGACCCGTAAAGACTCAAAGGCTTGAAGATCACTTCCGAAGGACATCACGATGTAATAACTGATTTAGTAAATGTTTGGCCGCATCATTATGCGGAAGTGTCTAATGATGATGCTTTTTGTATATGTATAAAATGTACAATAAAAATACTATTTGAATCATATGTTTACGGATCTCTTTTTGTTATGTAACAAAATTAATTTAGTTTATAATCTACCCTTCCTCGTTCTAGAACAATCTAATTTGCATTCAGTTTTTTTATGATGTAAAAATAATACTACTTTAAATTTTATTATTCAAAACAAAATAACAGTTCATGTAACAATGAACTTCCCCAAAAATTACATCCTAAATTTTTTAATCTCCTCAATTTAAAACAGCCAACTAATTAAGTTATTATAATAACATAAAAAATAAAAAAGAAAAACTGGATGTCAACTTATTTTTAGCAGCTGCTATCCTAGGATGATAAAAACCAAAAGACCAAAAAGACAAGTATATCAATAACAAGGATGCTGTTGATATAATAGCAAATGGATCAAATTAGTAAAGATAAAAAAGAAGCGGGGCAAAAGTGTGAAGTAAAAATCCCAAAAAGCAGCAAAGTGAATTATTTCCAACTTATTACAGAACAGAACAGAACAAATAAACAAAAAGAAGTTGTTACAAGGTCCAACGCAGAGTTCGGTATCGTTAGTTAAGATCTTACCAAGTCCCTAACTTACTTACAACTTCCCACGTCTTCTCCCCTTACTTGCTCTCAACTCTCTTTGCCTACATTTCCTCCGCTTTTCCCTTTTCTCCATTAATGTCTCCTTCTTCCTCTTCATTTCTTCCGATCCTTAATTATGATTTCCCATTTCGCCCTTCTTTTCCTCTTCTTCTTTCTCCCCAATTTCACCTCTTCTGCTTCCAATACAACATTCACTCCTCTCGATAACTATCTGATCGATTGTGGCGCAACGCAAGATGTTCGCCTCAACGATGGAAGATCTTTCAAATCAGACTCTTCCGTTCGGAGTTTATTAGACACTAACGAAGAGATTCAAGTTTCAGTTGATTCTGTTTCTCCTAACGTTATATTGAACTCTTCTGTTTCCCATTCTGCCCTTCCGCTTCTTCGAAGCTCTCGAATCTTCACTTCCGATTCCACCTATACCCTTCACGTTTCTTCCCGTGGCTGGCATTGGGTTCGCCTTTACTTCTACCCGCTTCCCCACGTCAAATACGATCTTTCCTCCTCTGTTTTCTCCGTCTCTGCCGATAATTTCGTCCTCCTCAACCGATTCTCTGTCTTGAACAATTCCACCGTCGTGTTCAGGGAATATCTTCTCAACATTTCGAGCGAGCGATTCTCGCTCGTTTTTACGCCTGCCGAGAAATCCTACGCTTTTGTCAATGCGATCGAGGTCATTTCAGCGCCTGATTCTATAATTTCTAACTCCGCTTCTGCCCTTCCGGCAGGGAAGAATTTTAGCGGCCTTTTCGATTATGCCTATGAGGTTTCTTTTCGGTTAAATGTCGGCGGCCCGATTATTTCTCCAGGGAATGACACATTGGCAAGAACATGGATTCCTGACACTAACTTCAATTCCTTCCCTCAAGGAACTCAGAATGTGTCGGTTTCGAGTTCCAAAATCAAATACCTTCAGAACGGCGAGTTAATTGCGCCGCCTTTGGTCTACGCTAGCGCTGACCAGATGGCGAGTTCTGATACGTTGCAGCAGAATTTCAACATGACGTGGACTATCCCCGTCGATTCGGGGTTTTCGTATTTCGTCAGGTTGCATTTCTGCGACATTGTCAGTAAGTCGTTAAACGACCTGTACTTTAATGTGTATATTAACGGGTTGACAGCTGTCGCGACGCTCGATCTCTCCACCCTCACCAATGCTCTCTCGATGGCTTATTTCGTTGACTTTGTGCTGAATTCGACTTCCATGACGAATGATTCCGTCACGGTTCAGGTCGGCCCGGCCTCCGGGGTGGCCTCGGGGCAACCCAACGGGGTTATTAACGGGATCGAGGTGGTTAAGATGAGCAGCATGGCAGGGCGCGGGTTTTTCAGCGACGGTGCATCGAGAAAAATGAGCGTGTTGAAGATTGTCGCGATTGCCGGCCTTGTTTTCGGGGTTTTTGCCATGTTGCTTCTCACCTTAGTTTTTCTGAGGTGGCAAAAGAGGCCCAAGGAATGGAAAAAACGGAATAGCTTCTCGTCGTGGTTGCTTCCCATCCACGCTAACAACTCGACGTTTTTAGCGTCGATGAAGAGTAGCAAGAGCGGGAAGAGCTGCTCGAGAAAATCGTCGAGTTTTTTCGGGTCGAGGAAGAGCAAGAGCGTTCACTCGGGCTACTTCTCCAGCATAGGCCTCGGCCGATACTTCACCCTCGGTGAACTACAAACAGCGACGCAGAATTTCGACGAGAATGTGGTCATCGGCATTGGAGGGTTCGGGAAAGTGTACATCGCGGAGCTAGAAGACGGAACCAAAACCGCTGTAAAGCGCGGAAACCCTAGTTCCCAACAAGGCATTAACGAGTTCCAAACCGAAATACAAATGCTCTCGAAGCTACGGCACCGACATCTCGTTTCGCTCATCGGGTTTTCGGACGAGAACTCCGAGATGATTCTAGTGTATGAGTACATGGCGAACGGCCCCCTCAGGGACCACATTTACGGGACGGACAAACCTCCGCTGACGTGGAAGCAACGGCTCGAGATTTGCATAGGGGCGGCCCGGGGGCTACATTATCTCCACACGGGGGCATCACAGGGGATCATTCACCGAGACGTGAAAACGACAAACATTCTCCTGGATGAAAATTGGGTAGCGAAAGTTTCGGATTTCGGGCTGTCAAAAGCAGCTTCGATGGACCAAGGCTACGTAAGCACGGCGGTGAAGGGCAGCTTCGGGTATCTCGATCCTGAGTACTTCCGGAAGCAGCAACTAACCGAAAAATCTGACGTTTACTCGTTCGGGGTAGTTCTTTTCGAGGTTTTATGCGCGAGGCCGGTGATAGACCTGAAATTGCCGAGAGAGCAGGTGAGCTTGGCAGAGTGGGCGATGCAGTGGCATAGGAAGGGGCTGATAGAGAAGATAGTTGACCCCGTGATTACTGATAGTATAAACCCGAAATCGCTGAAAAAGTACGTGGAAGCAGCGGAGAAATGCCTGGCGGAGTACGGGGTTGATAGGCCGGGAATGGGAGACGTGTTGTGGAATTTGGAGTATGCATTGCAACTTCAGGAGGCAGCTTCGGAACCTCAGATTCCGGAGGATAAGAGCGTGAATATGATTGCGTTGGAAAACCCGAGAAAGGTGAGGACTGAAGTAGGGGATTCTTCGGTTTCGATAAGCGATGATTCAGAAGTAACGGGAGGGTCTCCAATGTTTCCTCAAATCGAGAGTTTTCAAGGAAGGTGATTGAAAGGAAATGTTGTGACTTTTATGGAATGTACAAGAGTCATTTCTCTATTTGAGGAATTCGCCATTGTTATGTCTAATGTTGAATTTAAGCTTTTCTTTATGCTTTTTTTTAGGATGTAAGAACTTGGACATAAATCAATGAAATTAGAAGAGAATTCGATATTGGCATCAGAAAAAGAAGCTACATTTACAAATAGAAAACCAATCTGCAGTGGTTAGTTTGAGACTCTGTAGTCATAAAAAATTAATTTTATTTTTGAAGTAATAATTCATTATCATGAACAATATGATACATGCCAAATTGTGATACTTTATGTGGCAAAAGATAATTTAATATGATGATTTGAAGAAATTAACAAACAATAAGCCCAAAATAAGTGGTGCAAACAAATTAAGAAAAAACTATAAAAACATAGGAATTGTACGTATATAACGAAATTATCATAGACAAAATATTGTTAAAAATAATTTGTCTAATAATCAAAAAAGAAAAAACTAAAGCGGAGCCGATGAACTGGTGTAAGTTGAGTGGACAGTGCTCTAAATTAGGACATGAACTATGATTGGTCGGAATTACTTGGTTCGTCTACACCATCATCTGCCCAAATCGGAAAATCCCGATAATTCCTCACCAAATTGGACTGTTTGTGCAATCAGATTCACCCGTGAAATAGAATTATACTGCTCCGAATTTCAAGTTCACTCTGAAATTCAACAATGGAAAAGGATGATAATAATGTGTTTAACAACAAATTGTACAGCCTCCAATCCATGAATCTGGATTCCCCTCAGTCCTATTCAAAATTATGGTCTATGGTTGTCATTAAAGATTCAATTATTCCTTCCAAATCTCTCGACCAACAAGATTTATCCGTTTTCCCTCCCTGCAATCATGAGAATCTTAATCCTTCCCATTTCAATTTAGAATCCCCCCCGCCGTCTGGCCCACCTAAATCCGACCCATCCCCGTCGCCAACTGTGGTTACCCCGTTTACCAAATGGTGGGCGCTCGCGGCTCAGATCTTGCGCTCCGGCACCGCTAATATCGGTTCCTATTTTGGTTCTGATGGTAAAAGGAAATCGGTTTGGTCATCTGGAAATGTGGCGTTGGCCGTGACGGTGGTCTTGTGGTGGTTATATGCGCGGGCGAGGAGACAGTGGCGGAGGAAAAAGAGTGTTGATCACTTGATGCAAATTATCACGGAGAAAGACGAGGTTTGGTTGTGTTTTTTGATTTGATTTTAAGGTGTTTGTGAAAATGCCTGTGAGAAAAATTCACTGTTGGGTTATTAGTATCGTTTGATCATAGTAACTTATAGGTTGTGCTGATATACAGAAAATTATGCAGCTGCTGAGTCAAATCGCTAAATTGAATGAAGTACTGATGAGCCGTCATAAAGCTCTGCCATCCAAACTGGCTGCTAATTGAAGGGAGTACATGTAGTTTTGTTTGCAAAATTGTTCAAAGCATAATATTTTGCTTTTGTACAATATACTGAGATTTTTCTTATTGATGGCTAATTTTTCATCCAAGTGTTGCGTTGCTTAATAATTTCTGGTTTTATATTTGTTAAAGCTTTGCTAACAACAACACTATTTTTATGTTGTCTAAGTCAGAATATTGCAATCTCGAACGACAGTTTATAACAAGATGTAGAATATTGGCAGAGAATACGTCATAGGTCTCAAATCACTTGCAAGTTATGCTTCTCTTGTATGAAAAAAGTTACCATGCATGCATTTGAATGAACATGAATTATATCAGATCCTTGTACATTCACTTTCTTTTGTTGCTACATAATTTGCCAATTCTCGGCACCCTTATTCACTTTCTTTGATTTATCGATCTAACTAACAACATAACTAAACGATTCCTGATGTGTTTTTGAATCGGTTTGAATGATTTGTCCTTTTAAATGATCCAATTGTGTCAATTGGAATCTGCAATCGTATTTTTGGTGTTGTATAAACCATTTTCAAAGAGCATAAAGAAATCTACTTTTATTTTCTCCGGTTTCCTCAGCTTTCCTCTTGATTTTCCAAAAAGCACGTGAGGATATAAATTTTAAATATCAAAATGCAGAAAGTAATGTCAAGCGATTCGCATGTAAAAATAGTAAATACATGTAAAAAACAGAAGATCATCCATCTTTTAACATTGTTCAGGCAGCACCAAACTAACGTCTAGAAGATTTATCAGAGAAGCAATCATACTTCCATTTTTTTTGCAATTTTGCATCCCTAAAACAAAGCAATTCAAAACCCATTTATTTGCATCTCAGAAGCAATTATAACAGTGTACAAGACTTTAGAACATGATCAATCACAATAACTACCTAAATAAATTGCTCAAATGTAACACAAATCATTTTTCAAAACAATCATATTTCAAGTGATAACCAAGAATTTGAAGTATTACTTGTAATAGTATACCATTGAGTGCAACAACAGACAAATTTAGTGCGCCCCCCTTCCGGTTCTAAAATTATAATCAATCAAAGAATTCTACCCTTAATGCAGAACAGATACTCTATAGAACCACGAAAAAGCAAACTCAATGTGAAAAGCTGTAAAATTTTTTTAACTCTGCCTTTTAACAGATGAATAACAACATTACCTACAAATTATGACACAATGAACAAATTTCACTCACTAGCTTCTCAATTGGGCATCTCCATGAGGGCGGCGAATATCAAACCGATCCACATACTCCAGCGGAGTAGCTGTCTCGTTCCTGATCCTCTTAATCTTGGGGCTCAAAAGTCCCCGATGCCCAAACCCATACAACTTAAGCACCTGATTATCGGCGAAATTAAAAGCCCTTTCCATGCTTCTCAAACACTTCTCAACCGGGTAATCTCCGTAGCTGCCGCACGGCTTGCAACCCACGAAATGCGTCACAAACGGCCACCTCTCGTCGCCCAATCCTGGGTGGTACTTCTCGATCATTTCCTCGTATCGGTCCACCAATCCCGCCCAATACCCGTGCAAATAGTACTGATTCTCGATGTACACTTTGTCCATCCACTGAATTTTCTGTGAAAGCAGCAAGTAAATCAAGGCAGACTGGTCGTCGGCCTCGAAGGCTGGCCGGCCTTTCAAATTCGCCGTCAAAATTTTTCCGGCTTCTTCTCGGACAACTCCCTTGGGACCCATCGGAGCCCAGGCATCGAGGAGATCTAAACTCCATTGGCAGTTTCTAAACAAGAAACTGCCGGTGTTTAATGCGATCCACGATTTTTGCTCGAATAACAAATCGGGGTAGCCGTGGATCACGAGGTTATGGTTGTCGTACTTGGATAACGGGATCTCGAAAACCATGTCGGTGAACATAGCATCGCTGTCCATCCACCAGATCCATTCAACTTCAGGGTGTGAAAGCATTAATCTCCTAATCATGGGCAATTTCGCCCAGTAACCAGCTAGTTCTTTGTCTAAATGAGCCATGTTGTAAACAATTTCAATCCCGTGAATTCTACAGTAATCGATCTTGTTCTTAATAGCCTTGAGCAAATAATGATCTCCAATTGGATTATCACAAGGGCTGGGAGGAGATCCAGTCAACAGCAAAATCCGAGCTTTTCCGTTTACAAAGTTGGGGAAATTAGGGTTTTGTGTAAGCCATTCCTTGCGCTGCTCATCCCAATCGGAGATTCTTGGGCCCAATGCGTAGGTAACATTAGGGTTTATCTCGGGCTCGGCAACTTCATCCGGGTCGTTATCGGAGCGGATCTCGGAGAGAATCCGGTTGGTTTCCTCGATTAAGTTCTGATTGATGACGTCGGCGTTGGAGCTGGTGAGATTACCGATGCCAATTGTACCGCGGAGAACGAGAATTGTAATGAATCCACAGAGGATAGTGATCTTAATGTTGTTGAAGGTCTTATGGATCTGTCTGCCGCGCGACATCGTGGGACGGCCTGGTCTACCGGCTGTAGTGGGAAGACCTCCGCCGCCGCTTGGTCTCTTCTGAGGACTGAAGCTATCTTGCCCCATACTGAGTGCTCTTAACTCGAATTGTAGACTCAAATTAGACAATTAGAGAGAAGAAAAGGAGATCCAGCTTCTCTCTCTCTTCAGTGGAAATTAATTGTCAGCAGATCTGGAATACATTTAAAATATTCTCCTGGGGAATGAAAAGGAAGACTGTAAAAGCCAGTATGGCGGTGGCGGAGGAATTTGAAGGTAATGGTGCGGCGGCAATGGCGATTGGGGGAACTGAGTTGGGACGGAAAATGTACGGGAATGGGTAATTAGAGCGCGTTTTGGATTTATAAAAATTAAAGCTTTGAATAATTTGAATTTCAGTTTTCACCATTACATGGTGTTTATCTCTGTCGGATCTCTCACCTATGGAACTTTCTTTCCGTTTTCGTTTACCTCGTTTTTGTACTATGTTGTATTTTGCTGTATTTGGTTAATAAAATATATATTTCGCCCTTTAGGTTTATTGAATTAATTGAAAACTTTAAAATGAATTGTTTTGTATATGGTGTAGTTGTTGTGTTTTCTAAGTTGATATAATTAATTAAATAATTGGTAACATCTTTCAAATTAGAAATTTATAACAATTTTGTACAATTAAATTTTGCACAATCTAAATTGACTCCCAAATCAATATTACAAGTATACTTTCTCTTTAGGGTATATTGATGTAATTAAAGTCAAGGTCCTATACACGTTTTAAGGGTTTGCTTCATTTGAAAGTTGTTAATTAGTGTTACTTTAAATCCATAAACACTCATTTAATGTCTCTTAGAAAATAAGTAGCTCAAGTATAACTTCTCAAAAAAATTAAATATCAGTTTTTGTATTTTGAGATAATGGCTTTAGTGAATAAAATTGCACCATTAAATGAAATTAATGGTTACCTTGTCTTTATTAAGTTAGCCAGTACTAAATTGTTTAAATTTAATTTGAGTGATAAAGAGTTTTCATCACTTAAATTAGAGATTTCACATTGACCATTTTATATATGTCTGATCAATACTAGTGTGGCAGGGGCTAGTCAATTAAGATTCTTAAATAAAAGGCTACTAACTTCTCATCGATCCAATTTGAAATGCTGAAAATTAAAAGAAACATTGAAGGGCTAATTTCTAAAATTTCTTTATATATTCCTTGTATTTCTTATCTATGGAAACATATAAAATATTATACATATTACATTATTTTGAAATTTTTGTAGTTTTTTATGCACATGTTTATACAAGTAAATGATGCAACAACTGTATATTTTTAAGGACATTATTCCATTGTAACATCAATAGATCCCCATAAGAGGTCCAAATATTAAACCAAAATAAATGCCGGTCCTTGAACAACTGATTCCTAAGTGAAATAAAGTTGTACTTTTCCCTTACATGAAAGGCCACATTATATAACTGGTTTTTGTTTCTGTTATAAATATACTAGCTCATATACATATGCGTAACATTCCTAATAGAATTCTATCGCAAACAAATAAATATGATGTTCTTGCTCTATAAATATTCAAGAAAGAGGAATTAAATAGAGTCATATTTCTATTACAGCGTTAAATTAAATAATCATTATGTTCATTCTTACATGTATATTCAAAATTCTACAACATAACTTAAAACACATTTTAGTTTTATTTTAGCGTACTTTATATTTTGTGTTGGTCCGATCGAGCCAACCCTACAAAAGACGCCATTAAGACCATCATTTAAGGCAACAAATTTTATATTTTTCAATACGCAACCTAACTTTCTAACTTCTCTTCGATATATAATGAAGCTACTTTTTTTAATGGTCTATAAATACTATAGAAAAGGAAGCCACAGGATAAAAGTATCAGACAAACTATGGGTTATGTTTTTGTAACTCAAATATACTCCTGGTGTTCAACCTATCGTAATTTTTCATTCGACACTTAATGTTTCGATTTTTTATTATCCAGTGAAATAATCTGTTTGGTTATGGTACAAAAACTTAACTAATCATTGCACAGCAATAAATTTTATACATAGTTAATAAAACATATTCTTACGACAACTAATAAAATAAATATTTTACAGTTTTTTTACGTTGTTAGATGAAATAATCATGCGAAGAAAAGAGAAAAGGATAAAAATTGAATGTGTAAATACTAAATATACAATAAATAAAAATACCAAACAACAAATAGTAAATTTATTCCGTGATTTGCTGCGTGGAGTAAGACATCTGATGCTCAATGGGACAACATAACCTTAACGCGTTGAATTGGAGAAAGATTCTTAACTTACTGTATGTTTCCTTTTACCCATGTTGTACTTGTCTTACTCATTTTCAGCTTCAGCTTACCATTCTTCCACGCGCTTTCCATCGCCTGAACTTCACTCTCCAAATCTTTTTCAATATCACGCTGCATTAGTTAAGAATAAACAAATATGACATGTGCACTTCTCACATCAAATGTCTGTCTGGGCCTAATTTCACCACACCATCTCTATTATCTCATGTGCAATGTTCCATTTCTATTTCCTATACCAAATCATTTTATTAATTCACAAATATATTATTAAACATCAGACGTGGAGACAACTTGCAAGATAAAGGATAAAACTTCTAATAATGAATTTGGACCCAGGGCAATTC
>CATIWQ010219351.1:0-10931 GCA_949673415.1 Euphorbia schlechtendalii | reverse complement strand
GGTAGACCATAATATTGCACATTGTTGCTAATCATTTGAAGTAATGCTGGTTTTATTTCAAAATGATTCGCATCAATCGGTGGTCTAGCAATTCCTTGATTGTTACCATTGATGGTCGGAATAACATAATCCATAAGCCTTGGTTAAGGTTGATCCTGGTTTAGATTTGGATTTTCATCTTGGTCTTGATTGTTAGCCATACTTCCTTCTTGTCTCTTATATTCTCGTCTTCTTGTCCTAATAAATCGTTCTATTTCTGATTCCAAAGATGTCAAACTTTCTCCCGAACTGCGTGTATTTGGCATGCACACGCTAGAAAGAAAACTTAATGAATAAGTAAGAAAAATATGTAACAAGATAATATAAATAATAAAATAAATAAAAAGATAATATAAATAATAACATAAATAAAAATAAATAACATGTAAAATATAATTGCCTGTTTTCCAGAAATTAAATCTCTAGAACACAATTATCTTCCCCAAAAAATTAGATCTCTAGAACGCACTTGCCTTCCCCGGCAATGGTGCCAAAAACTTGTTCGCCACTTTTCTACTGAAAAGTTTAATAAATTTTACGCAAGGAGTTTGGCTATATATCAATTATTTGCCACAGAGCAACACATGAAATGACTTTTCTGAACCTAGAGCAAACAAATTAAGATAATTATATAAAGCTGGACAACATCAATACTATGCTTAGTACGGGTCGCTCTCACATAACCACATTTAGCATGTTACAATTCAAAATATGTTGGCTCACTATATAGCGTTATATCACAGATCCAGTGATTATACACGATATTGTTAACCTTGAAACTACTCTTAAAATTAACTCCAACGCATATAACTTGATTAATATAAAAGACTTAACATGAAATATGCATTATGACACATAGACATATCATAAACTTTGAAATAGAAAGTATAAGTAGAAAGCAAAGCAAAGTTGTAAGGTATGCAAGTGAAAGCTAAAGTTGATCAAACCGTATCCACTCTTTAATGGGAGTCTTCAATTCCCGCAATTCCTGTGTCTGCTTTGAATTCAGTCTCGGACCGTACAGAGCCTCCACTAGGATGCTATTCCTTGCGAATATCGAACAAATGAATATTGAAGAATAAAAACTTTTATTGATAAGTGATTTACAAGTACACTTATACAACAATTGCTTAAGAATATAGAGAAATCTAGTGATCGAACAAGGATTCGAATCACTTAAACATTTTCTCGCTAACGCTTATGAACGTAGCGAACTCTCTATCTATAAACACACTATATCTCACTCATGCACTCTAATATTTTTCCCTCTGTCTCACTACATTGTGCCATGAAATTTGTAAGGTTTGGAGCCCTATTTATAGAGTTCGAGGGGTTGCATCTATCCAAACGAAGGATTGTGTCCATTGGTGAAAGATTGCATCTCTTCATTGTGATTGGTTGAGAAGCTTTGATATAATCCACAATGGATAAGCACCTTTTCATGATTGGTTGACTCTTGATAGGTGTCTGTTCATTGGTAGTTAATGGTAGTTGATGGCAGTTGATCATGCTTATCTGGCGGTTGTTAGTTAAAAAAATAATACCAGAAAACTGTCCATGTCGCGACTGCGATATACATGTCATGATCATGAATCTTTGATTGGCAATCTTCTGATTCTTAAGTAAACAAGTCATGACCACGAATGATTGTCGTGACCGTGAATTGAGTTTTACTAAGAATTCTTCTTGTAACTTCATCGATCTTCGACAGCTTCGATCCTAAGCCAAATCTTTAAGTTCCACGCATCTTTTTTGCACATTTTTTACTCTTTTTTCATAGAATTCCACTTTAGCTCATTTTACTCCCAGAATTTACCTAGTATCTGCATTTGCATCAAAAACAACTATGTACCACGTGAACTCTTTTATATGAAGTATAAAAATGACTAAAACTATGGCATTTATTGTATAAAATTTATATGATAATAAGTGTAATTATACACTTATCATGTTGTTCTTCATGATTCTTCTTTGCAACTTTATCGATCTTTGACAACTTCGATCCTAAGCCAATTCCTTGCATTCGACGCATCTTTTTGCACCTTTTTCACTCTTTTTGCATAGAATTCCATCTTTAATCATTTCACTCCCAGGATTCACCTAGTTTCTGCACTTGCATAAAAAAACAACTACATACCATGTGAAATCTTTTATATGAAGTATAAAATAACTCTAAACCACATCATTTTATGAGTAAAAATATCAAGATAATAAGTGTAATTATACACTTATCAAGTGTCCTTGTGATACCAATGCTTAACAAATCTAATTGGATCTAACCCATTACTATGCATTGCTGCTATGGCATGAGCACATAGTATCCCTTTTAGTCCCTAAGAACTACAAGAGTAGTACTTTTTTCTTAAATGCACCACATGCCTACAATCTCCATGTAAAACTTGGAATGCCCCATCTCCATTCCACTCGATACTTCAACTCATAGTTGTAGTTGTGTTTCTCTCAATGACTTGGTAAGCTAAAGGAGATATATCAGTGATCCATTTATCTTTTAATTGAATCATCTCCTAATGTCTCTTTATGATTTGAATCCTAATCTGTTCCAACATGCTAATAATAGACTTGAACCTAGCTCAAATAATCCATGAATTGAAAGTCTTAGAAACATTATTGTCCAATGTGTCACAACAACTATCAACTTGTTTAAACACCCTAATCCACCACTTTGTTATATCTAAATAAATCTTCCAAAATCTCACCATCACCAAGGGCACACATTCCCTTAATATTTTCTTTCAACTATCTCTCAAAAGTAGACTTAGTAATCCTCCTAAAGCACTGTCTTCTTTCAACACTATTCCATTTTTTTCCCAATTAGCTAACTTATACCTAGCACACTCTCTATGTTCTACTTTTGGCAAAATTCTATCCATTACATTTTCTAGACCCTGTATTATACAAAAATCTCACTTGCTTAGGGAAAAATACATAAAAACTAGCATTTTTAGTTTCAATTCATAGCTTACCCACATAGTTTTAGCATAAAAGCTTAACAATAAACAGTTTCAAAATAAAAACATAAAAATAAGCAAAACGTAGCAGTTTCAATTTACCAAAATCGAGAATAGGTATAAAGTAGCATCAATTAGCAGTTTACCAACACAATTTCAACTAAGTTTCAATTGGTTAAACTATAAACTAGCAATTTTATTTTAAGTAGCATAAACTAGCAGCAAGTTCCAATATAAAAAAATCTCATTCACAACTAGTAGTTTCAATGCATCAAAATAGTAGCAATTTTAGTTTACTAACACAATTTCAATAGCTTACCAATAAAATTTCAGTTTGGATATTCCACAGAATTCAGTTCAAGTAGCATTAGCAGTTTACCAACTTAGTTTTCAATTGCATAAACTATAAACTAGCAGTTTCAATTCGAGTAGCATAAACTAGCAATAAGCTCTAATATAAAAAAATATCTTATTCACAACTAGTAGTTTCAATGTAACAAAACAAATATAAACTAGCAGTTTTAGTTAAGCGTAATTAAGTTAAAGATTAATAGAATAGTACCTTTTGCATATAATTAACAACTGCATAGCCTTCTCCCTATCCCATATTTAAGTCAATTCTCACTTGCTCAATGCACCAGCTCCACATTTCCATTGTTTCATTATTCACCACAACCTATGAAATTGGATAAATTTGATTATTTATATTCTTAGCAACTACAGCTAGCAACATTCCTTTAACCTTCCCTTTCAAGAAGCACCCATCAAATCCTAGAATCCTCCTACAACTCTTTCTAAACACCTCTTTCATGGCATTGAAAAAGACATACATGTCTTTGAAGATATTCCTCCTTGGTTCCCCTACAATCTTAGTATCTACAATGCATGTACTATTAGGGTTGGTCTCTTATAAGCAGTCTCTATAATCTAACAGTCTAGTAAACTCAATCTTGTAATCCCTATTCATTTCTTTAACTACTAATTTTCTAGCTCTCCTACTCACTATTTAAGCCTTGTACACTTGCAACTTCTTCTTCAACAACTCTTGAATCCTCCACACCCTTATGCATGGATTTTCAGTAAGCTTTGACTTCAAAAAGTTTGCAATTAAAATTGCATTGCAATGTCTATTCTTGTTTTGTTTTTCACACTGGTGCGTAGGCTTGTAATTCTTAATGATAAAATTTCCACTCTTCTTGTCAATACTAGCAAAAACTAACCATGGACACTAAGTACCTTCTTTATCCACATAACAACACTTTACTCTAATCTTTGTACAACATTCTTCTTGAAATCTAGTTGCACACCTCTATTCACAACTAGTAAATGACTGCATCTCCAAACTACTGTATATTATTGAAGATCATGCCTAATTCCCACAAGGGATCCTTACGATTTATATCATAATGAACTTTCCTCTTCTTGATTTTGGTTTCTACAAGTCCTACAGCATCAAAATCATATTCAGACTCACTTTCTGATGGAACATTCTCATTATCAAAACTGCCTAAGTAGTCTTCATCTCTAGTATTCCAAAGCTTACAAAATCCTCTTTTCCCTTATTTACACCAATAGGTCAATGCTTTATTGATTTTGCCTTTGATTTCTCCTCCTTTCTTTTTTCAATCTCTTATCTTTTGTTTCTTTTTCCCCTCAGATGTGATCTTAGGAGAAACACCTACATCACTTGCTTTAGAGTCTTGACTATCTTGATATTCATCATTGGCTTCAAAATCATAACTATTTTCATATTCATCACTTACATCAGATTTTGTGTTTATTTTACTAGTAGTTGCCTTCTCTATGTCAGTTTCATTTTCTATGTTGATGTTTATATATAGTAATTGCCTCTTCTGTGTTCATTTCACTAGCAATGGCTTCTTCTATGTTGATTTCAATAGCAGTGACCTCTTCTGTGTTGATTTCACTAGTAGTGGCTGTTATTTTGTTTATTTTTCTTGTATTGGCTTGTTATTGCTGAAAATGCTCTACATTAGATGCTTCGCATTCAAATGAGCTTCAATAGTTTTATATTTAGGCTCCTTGTTTATACTGATGTTATAAACTTCTATAATTGTTGCGCTAGTTGAGTGGTCTCTCATTTTTTACTCAACAACTCTCTTCCATTGTGATATGTCATCATATGGAGAGTTCACATAGACAACATCATCTTCACCAATTGTTGCCACAAAACGGCTCGCATCAGCATCAATAGCCAATTTTGTGATTCCCACTATCCTTAGCTTTATAGTATAAGGGGCTGATAAGTGTATAATTACACTTATTATCTTAATAGTTTTACTCATAAATAGATGGGGATTAGAGTCATTTTATACTTCATATAAAAGATTTCACGTGGTATGTAGTTGTTTTTTATGCAAGTGTAGAAACTATGTGAATCTTGGGAGTAAAATGATCAAAGATGGAATTCTATGCAAAAAGAGTGAAAAAGGTGAAAAAAGATGCATGGAATGCAAGGAATTGGCTTAGGATTGAAATTGTCAAATATCGGTAAAGTTGCAGAGAAGAATTATGAAGAAAAGCATAAGTCACGACCATGTCACGATCATGATTCCTACTCGCGATTGGCAAAATCATGCTCACGGCTATCTATCGTGATCGTGACTTATCATTCTTCACAAATAATCAGTTACCAACTTACATTCACGATCGCAACATGAATGTCATGCTCAAGAATAGTGATGGGTTTAATCAACTCTTCTCAACTTCCAACCGCTGGATAAGAATGATCAACCACCATCAACTGTCAGGTAAAGACACACCTTTTAGAGATAATGCAACCATGAAAAAGTGCCTATAAATCGAAGATAAGGATGAAATCTTGCATCTAATCACATTGAAGATGATGTAAACCTTCACCAATAGACATGACCATTCGTTTTGATAAACGCAACCTTTCACACTCTATAAATAGAGGTTTAAATCAATGATTTCATGCAGATAGTGTAAGATGACATGTATGGTATGATACATGATAGATAGAGAGTGAAAGTTATATAGATTTCGCTAAGTTCAAAGTGTTAGAGAGAAAAATGTATAAGTTATTCGATTCTTGTTTTAATCACTAGATTTGTCCACAAATTCGAGAGATTGTTGTATGAGTGTAATTGCAAAGCACTTATCAATAAAAGTTTCTGTTCTTAAACATTCATTTGTTCAATATTCACAAGGAATAGAATCCTAATGGAGGTTCTGTACGAGTCGAGACCGAAATCAAAGTAGACGCAGGAATTGCGGGAATTGACGACCCCATTAAAGAGTGGATACGGTTTGATCAACTTTAGCTTTCACTTGCATGCCTTACAACTTTACTTTGTTTTCTACTTATACTTTATAATTCGAAGTTTAAGATTTGTCTATGTGTCAAAACGAGTATTTCGTCTTGCGTCACTTAAATTAATGAAGTTATATGCTTTCAAGTTGACTTTAAGAGTAGTTTTGGAGTTAACAAGATTGTGTATAATCACTGGATCTGTGATTATAATGCTGTTTAGTGAGCTAACATTTTTGGAGTGGTAACTTTCTAAATGTGGCTATGTGATAGCGACCCGTACTAAGCATAGTATTATTGTTGTCCAGGTTTTTATAAGTGTCATAATTTGTTTACCTTAGATTTAGAAAAGTAATTTCATGTGTTGCTATGAGATGAATTATAGGATATTTGGGCGTCTAGAATCGAGTTTGTTGAAGTTATCTAGTGCATAAAACATTCTTGATTATTTGCATATTTTTCTCCACTATACTTGTTCTTAGGGAATATCTATATGAATATCTATATGCTTTTCATATAGATATTCCCTAGGAGCAAGTATAGTAGAGAAAAATATGCAAAATCATAAAGAATACTTCGTACAATAGACAACTTTAACAAACACAGTTCTAGACGCCCAAATATTCAATAATTCACCACAGACAACACATGAAATGACTTTTCTAAATCTAGGGTAAACGAATTATGACACTTATAAGAGCCTGGATAACATTAATACTATGCTTATTACAGGTCGCTCTCACATAGCCATATTTGGCAAGTTACCATTCCAAAAATGTTGACTCACTAAACAGTATTATAATCATAGATCTAGTGATTATAAATAATCTTATTAACCCCGAAATAACTCTTAAAGTTAACTCGAAAGCATATAGCTTGTTTAATATAAATGATGCAAAATGAAATACTCGCTACGACACATAGACATATCATAAACTTTGAAACAAAAAGTATAAGTAGGAAACAAAGTAAAGTTGTAAGGTATGTAAGTGAAAGCTAAAGTTGATCAAACCGTATCCACTCTTTAATGGGCGTCATCAATTCCCGCAATTCCTACGTCAACTTTGAATCCGATCTCGACTCGTACAGAACCTCCGCTAGGATACTATTCTTTGTGAATATCGAATAAAATAATGTTGAAGAATGAAAACTTTTATTGATGAGTGCTTTGCAATTACACTCATGCAACAATTGCTCGAATTTGTGGAGAAATCTAGTGATCGAAATAAGTGTTGAATCACTTAAACATTTTTCTAACTAACACTTTGAACTAGCGAAATCTTTACAATTTCTACTCTCTATCTATGCACTACCTTTTCACACAACACCACCATCCACATATCCCCACGAAAATGGAGTGATTTGATCCCTATTTATAGAGTACGAAGGGTTGCATCTATCCAAACGAAGAGTCATGTCCATTGGCGAAGGATTGTATCACTTCATTGTGATTGGTTGCAAAGTCTTATCCTTATCCATAATGGAAAGGAACCTTTTCATGATTGGTTGACTTCTAAAAGGTGTCTTTTTGTTTGGTAGTTGATGGTGGTTGATCATTTTTATCCAGCTATTGGTAGTTGAAAATATATAACCAATAACCGTCACATGTCACAAACGCGAATCCCATGTCACGATCTTGAACATTGTTTGGTAGTTTTCTATTTATGAAGAGTGAAAAGTCACGACCGCAAATAGGTGTCACGATCATGAATTGTGCTTTCCTTTATGATTCTTATTTGTAACTTCGTCGATCTTTGACAACTTCGATCCTAAGCCAAATCCTTATGTTCCATGCATCTTTTGGCACCTTTTTTCACTCTTTTTACATAGAATTTCACTTTTAATCATTTCACTCCCAAGATTCACCTAGTTTCTGCATTTGCATCAAAAATAACTACGTACCACGTGAAATCTTTTATATGAAATATAAAATGACTCAAAAAGATATTGTTTTAACTGAGAAATATCATGACAATAAGTGTAATTATACACTTATCACACCCCCACACTTAACTTTTGCCTTATCCTCAAGGTAAACACAACAGAAGTGTATAAAATAGTAATGCAAGTTCGTACCTCATTTGGCCAAAGACTATTGTAATGAATAGCACATTCCCACGTTGCATAAGATTCATGTAAAGTGTTTGAAATTTCCCACAAATTAGTAATGTGCAATTTATATAGTCAAGTTGCATACCTTTGCTTTTAATGGAGGGTCAACAGAATCGCATCTTCATATAAGTGTTATATGCTTGCTCGAATATTTCCTTTTCTTAAGCATAGTATAAAGTATAAAGGAAAAAGGGAGCACACTTTGAAAAGATTGATCTCAAGGCATTTTTAGGTAACCTAGGATGCTAAAAAACTCTTAGTGGTTGCATTTTATACTCCTACCACTCTCCCCTTTTTTTAGTGGTTGCATTTTATTCTCCATACCACTTTCTCTCATTTTTTTCTTTTAAGCATATGTTTTTGAAGTACAGATTCGTACTTTGTACCCATTTTTTGTGCTATGCTACTTTCCTCTTTTCACTCATTGAATGGTTGCAGTTTCTGCTCCGTACCATTCTTCACCTTTTGCATAACTCATTGGTTATCCTCTCTTTCTTTTAATTTTTCTCTTAATACCCTCATCCTTTATTGATCACTTCAAAGTATTATGGCTATAGTTTCCCAACACTTTAAACATACTCAATACTTATTGGACTTATTCAAGAAAAGCATATAAAACTCATAGTAAGAACACTACTAGATATTACTCCACTACTAACTTATCGGTAGCATTAAACTAAACTTATATAACATATACTAATTCATGTTGCATTGAAACATATATCAAAACTTACTTGGAATTTTGCTTTCGAATGTTACTCATCAATCATCCTTGCCAAATGCTAAATGTTGTGCCAATCTACTAAAGCGCTCACACTTTCAATGTGTGCTCATACTTGAAATAAACATTTTGTTCAAAATATGCACAAACATCAAACTTGTAATACCTAACACTCATAATAACCTTGGAACATATGTTAGTATAGTATAGGTTTGGATAATGTAAAATAACACAAAATCAAGAAAATTTTCATATTCTTCAATTTTTTTAATTTTTTTATTGGATTTTTTTGATTTGTTCAAATGCCCCCCACACTTAAAGAATACAATGTCCTCATTCTGAGATATTTTATTAAAAACTAAAAACTAATCACACACAAAAGAAAAGAAAATAAAAGAAAATGAAATTGAACCCGTTTTAATCATCCAAACTTGAATCTGGAGGACTCGGTGAGATATCCATATTCTTCATTCTAAAGTATGAATTTAATTTACAGTTAAAAGAAATGTTAGATGTCGTAAGTTGATGAACATCTTTCTATATTGATGCGATATCTAGACATGCTTGATCGACATCCTTCACAAATTTTCCTCTCCAAGTATCATGGGTACTTCCGGAGGCTTGTCTTATGTCAATACTTCCAATTTGAACTTCCTCAACCTCTTCTTCAAGTTGGTTTTTTAGAGAAGTAGATTCTTGTGTCGATGTTATCTTCCTTACCCTTACTACATATGGTAGAAACATAAATTTCCCATCTTCTTCCTTAACTAAACCCGCTCTCTTCATGTAGACTCTTCCTATAAAGTTGAATTTCTCTCAAGGACTATATTGGTATGAGTTTATTCTTCACTCCTAAAATAATTCCGCAAATCATATTTGCCCCTCCAACTCTAGTCTTTCTATGTGTAGTAAGACTAGTGATGGATTTTATCATGTACATCGGAAACTTTAACCTTAATTGTAAAACAACGAACTCCAATATTACGAAATCTTTCATCAACATTTTCGTAGTCTCGTGTCGGAAAAATAGACTGAGAGAAATAAACTTATGGATGTAAAGAAGGCTATTACTCCGAATGTTTTTGTTGAACAAGTTCTTAACATCGTATCGATCCAATCCCATTAACTCAGTCCAAACATCTGTCAGATCATAATCATCTTCTTTTTTTATATCTTCATATGTTTCTCCAATTATGAACCACTTAATTATGTCCATTAGATTGAACTTATATTCTTCTCCTCCATTCCTAAATTTCCTTTTCAAGAAATTCCCATCTTCTTGAATAGTTACCAAGAACTCGAGAACCCATTCCTCGTTAAACCAAAAATGCATGTTCACGAAGTTTTCCAACCCAAATAACGAAAAATATTCCTCCACTTCCACATAAATCCCAGCATCAATCGCAAAAGTAGGATCATAGAATAATGTACCTTGGATTTCAAAGTTCTTCATTCCGATATATCTTTATACTTCTTCGGCATCGTATATGGGAAAAGGACATCGATATTTGGTTCGTTGATTAACCAATTTATTTTTCCCCTTGATTGCTGCTGATTTCTCGGGGGCCATTGAAATTGAATTCAAGAATTGAAAGAAAGGTTGGTGTTTGATTTTGAGAAAAATAGAGGAAAACTTGTTTTTCAGAGATTGTATTTGCGAAAAGAGTGATTGATTTGTGAAAACTACTTAGGAAAATAGTTATATATATATATATATATATATATATATATATATATAGGAAATAGGATATTTATGGTTGTTTCAACTAATATATTTGATTTATAATTGTTGGAAATA
>CATIWQ010219329.1:0-10268 GCA_949673415.1 Euphorbia schlechtendalii | reverse complement strand
TGTAATAATTCTCTTCATCTCAATCTTCTATTTTATTTCTTTTTAATTTTTATGTTAGAATACCCCAACGAAGGGAATTAAAATTATTCCTGGATAACAGACCTCACTTTATGCCATGCGATCATTTTCACTAATAAAATTGATCAACATACGTGTAAATAAAAATGAACTATTTTTATTTTAAATAACAACTTTAAACCGTCAATGTTTTAATTAGGCCACACGGGCCTCGCTAAAATCAAATCGAACATATGTGATATCCCCTGTGCTAACCTTTATGGATGCAGGTTAGATGTATTTTTAGGATTTTATTTTTCTTTTGGGTAATGCATATATTTTTGAGGAAATGTAATAGGGTAGCGGGCTGTTGCATCCCTCGATTTTTGAAAGCCTTGTAATTTTTATTTTTTGCATTTATTTTCCACATTTACTTACTGCATTGTGGATGATTTATTATTATGCTTTGTGAATGGTTTATTATATTGCAATACGTAAATCATGCATATAAAGTCTAAAAACAAGCTAAGTGAGAATATGCATAACTAAGAAAATATGGTTTTTTGTAGATGTAATGTAATGTGATCACCTAAGAAATAAACAACTTATCCCGAACCCGAATCTCTGTGTCTTGGTGGGCCGTCCCCCGGACGTTAAGCCTCACAAGACTCTAATTCCTGGAAAGACTTAATCCAGGTGGCGACTCCACACTAAGAGATGACGGATTCGGGTTTGAACTAATCTAAAATATTTTCGCTCTCTTTCAACCTTTCTCTGGGTCCCCAACCCGGTGCACCTTTTTCAAACACCCCGGTGGACCGCGTCTCTCATCTTCGCATGCTCTCGGCCCATCGCTCCGTGTTGCCCGCTCATAGTGGCAGATGATTATGACCTGTTCGAGTCTGTGTACGTTGTAGACGGATCAAAGGAGAGGGAGGAAGAGCTGGAAGCAGGGAAGGCAAAGGCAAAACCCATTGATCTGGATGGGTGTGTGTTGAAATCTTGAAGGAAGGGGAATAAGGAGGATGCCCATTGTGAGCAGGTGACACGGAGCGGTGGGCCAAGAGCTTGTAGAATAAGAGGTACGATCCATCGGGGTGTTTTAAAAATAGCACCGGGTCATGGACCCGGGAAAAGTTTGGTTGAGAGAGGGTGAAAATGTTTTTTTAGATTAGTTTAAACCCAAATTGTCATCTCTTAGTGTGGAGTCGCCACCTGGATAAGCTCTTTCCTGGAATTAGAGTCCTATGAGGCTTAACGTCCGGGGGATGGCCCACTAAGACACAAAGATTCAGGTTCGGGATAAGTTGCTTATTTCTTATGTGATCACATTATATTACATATATAGAAAATCATATTCTCTTAATTGCGCATATTTGCTCTTAAGTCATTTTGAAGTTATGTGCATGATTCACGTATATTTGAAAGCAATAAACCATCCATAAATCAGTAAATAAATGAGGAAAGTAAATGCGGAAAAATAAAGATTACAAAAATTACAAAACCTGGGGGATGCAACCGCCCGCCTAATCTATTAATTACAATTCCCGTAAAAATATTTGCAATACCCAAAGGAAAATAAATCCTAGGCATACATCTAACCTGCATCCACAAAAGGTTAGCATGAGATATGGCACATATGTTCGATTTGATTTTGAGAAGGCTCGTGTGGCCTAATTAAAACATCAACGGTTTAAAGTTATTATTCTAAATAAAAATGGTTCATTTTTATTTACACGTACGTTGATCAATTTTATTAGTGAAAATGATCGCGTGTCAAAAATTGAGGTATGTTAACCAGGAATACTTTTTATTCCCTTCGTGGGGGTATTCTAACATGAATTTCCATTAATAAAGAAATTATAGATGTAGAAAGAAAATTACAACATTTACAATAATGATAAATAAAGTAATTCCTAGGTCCACAAATAAGATTAGAAAAAGATTAAGCAGACGATGAGTACGGAATCCGCAGTTCTAGGAACTCAGAGGCTTACCCTTTCGGCTTGAATCCACTTCGGCATATCCGTTTGGACCCCCGGGAGCGTTCCTCATTCGTTTTGATTTAGTTGTGGTTTGATTGGAAAATATGTGTTTATTTATCCAAAAGACAATCAGACTCGGGTTCTAAATTTGTTTTAGACCCGAGAATATATGATGATTCAAAAAGAAAAGTAGATGAAGAATGATTTGAAAATAATTAAAAGTTGTAACCCATATGTGTTTTGGATCCAAGAAAATATTAGAAGAAATTAAAGAAAATATTTTTTGTAGTGTTTTCCTTTGAAAATCAAATTTTTTCTCTAAAATTTCTAGCCCCCCCTTTGAAAATCAGATTTTTCTCTTAAATTTCGAGCCCCCCTTTGAAAATTAGATTTTTCTCTGAAATTTCGAGCCCCCCTAATCCAAAAAAAGTCCAACTATTTATAGGAGAGAACCCCGAAAATCCAAAAAAGGCAAGTAAATTTGGCGAGGTGGTTAGAGAGTCTGGCGACCTCGCCAAAGTTTTACGAGACAAACTCCGGATCCGATTTTCCGTGGCGTGTTCGGATTTTTTTGTGTATTTTCATATTTTTTAATTAATTTCTGAATTAAAGGAAAAATTAAATAGTTTTATTAGAAAAATCTTTTGAATTCAAAGATAAGGAAGACTCCCATTTGAATATCATCGGACGGCCAAAAATTGTGTGATCCGAGGATAAAAATCCTGAAAAGCCATCATCATTGAACGCATGAGCTGGTACAAAATCTTGTGCTCATGATTTCCCCTCGTGTGATAATTACTGGTTGTATAAATGGTATGATCACACGAACTGAGCGTAGGGATAGAGAGAATACCTGACCGGTGTGGTTGGTGACTTTTTGCTCCCAATTGGTGATAACCTAGGCCTCCCTTTCTGGCACTGTGTATCATAGGGCTATCTGTTTCTTTCTTCGGAATCCCTTAGGTACTTGGTGCCCCTTGTGGGCAGGTCGACCGTTTCTTTCCACGGCGTCCCTTTAGTATTTGGCAATTGTTTCATTCTTCGGTTGATAAATGAGACTGTTTCTTTCTTCAGCCATTGAGATAACCATTTACTTCCTTGGTTATATTTTATATTCCTTAATAGGATGTTGACTTGCTTCCTGTGATAAATCAGAGAAAGAGGTGCAATGTTAATACACTTTGTGATGCATATTTTAATTATTTGATTGAGTTTATACGAAGCAAAAATTTTTTCCCCTTCAATTAAAAAATTAAAACATGATGAAGAAATGAGTTTGATAAGAAATTCGGGGGGTGTCCCAAAAACCGCTCCGTTGTTTAGGAGGCTTTTACGGCGTTGTAATAGGCTTAAATTGACTTTAGGCTTGAGTGGGCCATCATCTTGTTTGTAGGTTCCTCATGTGGAGGTGGAGGTTCTTGTTTATGGGGATGGTGTTGCCCCCAATTTGGTGTCATCTTCTCTTGTAAATGATATGATGCGTATGTGATGTATGCATGATTTATGCAATATTTATCATATGATGTATGTTCGTCTGTCATGGGTGTTGTGGGCTTCATCCATCTTGTGCTGGTACATGGTTACCCCTAGGATTTATCTTGTTAGGGATTCCATGAATGACTTCCTCAGAGCGACGACCATGGGTTCGTTGAATCAGATTCGAGTTCATATCTTGGATCTGGTTTGAACCCGAACTGTGTAGGCGATGATGGTTTGGAAGCTATTCTCCTGAAGTGTTTGGAGGTATAGGATGTCATGTACCGTTCCGTGGGAAAGATGATGAATTTGATATTCTTTGGTCCTAATTTTTACATAGATCACCCTTGCGAGTTTTCAATCTATCGAACCTTGTCTTAATTTTTACCTAGACCACCTTTTCAAGTTTTCAATCCAGTAGACTTATTTTTTCTTTGTTTTTACTTTTCATTTTTCGGATGTTTACTTGCGATATTCTACCATTGGCATGCAAGCAATCAAAATAAACATATGCATAAAGCTTGAGCAAAAATGACAATTCATTGATGAACTTAACATAGGTATAAATGTTTCAAATGATTTGACTCCTGCCATTAATTAGCCCTTTCAGGTTTTCTAACCAATGTGGTTCTCTCGATGTCCTAAGTTTTGCCTAAGCCGCCCTTTTCGGGTTTTCAACTCAGCGGCCTAATCTTTTTTCTATTTTGAAAAGAGCCCCTAATATTTTCTCAATTAACCGAGTGTTAATTAACAGGATAAATACAAAATTTTTTTTTCGTACTACTTTTCATCGATTTATTTCTTTCACCTATGCATGATAGCAATTGTGTAAGACTTGGTTGATTTGGTAGATCGATCGTCATCTATGTTCGTGACTTCATTTAGTTTCTGATCGATTGGTTGGTGCTCATGCCGCTTTGCTAGCTTGAGGTGTATGTGATGATGAGTCTTAATTATTAATGTTTCCTTTTGAGTTCAATTATTCAATGGTGTAATGATTGCCCCATAAATGGTAGCGAGCCATGTGAGGGAGTTGTTGACGTGTTCAATGATTTGACTCCTTTTTGCCTTTAGTATTGTGGCATTGTTTGATCCTTTAGGGGAGCTTCAATTTGCTTTGGAATTTTGTTTGATTACCCCACAAATGATGGTGAGTCGTGTGATGGAGTTGTTAACGTGTTCAACGATCTGACTCCTTCTTTATGACATTGCACTAGTTGTTTGGTCTCAACTTGCTTTGTCAACATTTTGGCCTTATTCTGGCTTTGGTCCTTTTGATCTTTGCATACTTCGTTCCCTTGACTGACTGAGTCAGTGGACGTTTCATGCTTGAAGGTCTTTCCATTGATCTTTCATCCTTGTAGGATGAAGCAATTGATCATGCGTTGTCTAAGTACATGTGTTTCTGTCACTTTCTCTCAAGAGTCAAATCATTTGAAATTACAGTAACTTTGGGGAATCCATTTATACCCAAATTAATTTCATGACATGATGTGTCACGTATGCTAAAAACATTATGTGTATGCTTATGAGAATGCGTGATGTCATTGATAGAGCATTAAGCAGGTAAACAAAGTTCAATTTATTAAAAATTCAAATGCCCCGTGGGCAAAGTAGCTAATTTATTACATCATCAATCCTGGGTTCTTCTAGCACCCCTCAAATGTGTCCATGGATTCAAAGTGCTCCATTCTATTCACCTTCTCAAACACTTCTTGATAGCTCGGGAAGATGTCGGATCCAAACTTGTTCTTATATGATAGCAGTGCACCGTCCAGAAGCTTGGTTATCATCTCTGGTAGAGTTAAGTGAGCTCGAAGCCTGACCTGTGTGGCCATCTAATTGCAAAGTAGGATTTGAAGCTTTCACCCTACTCTTTCCTTATAGCCTCTAGATGTTGCATTGTGGTTTCCATCTAAGAGTTGAAACCATAATGCCCCATCATAGCCTTAGCAAGGCTATTCCAATCAGTGGCTATGTCCAGTGGAACGTGGCTGTACCATTCATTGACTGGGTGGCCTAAGGTGATGACAAAGAGCTTTGCCATCATCCGTTTGCTAACCCTTAATGCCCTCATCATCATCATCATCTAATAATGCTTCAACTGAGCACATGGGTTGCTAGAGCCCACATACTTTTCAAAATGCGGCATTGCTAAGTTAGGGGGCAAGCTGTCTTCATCTCCGATTGTCGGTTGCGCAGGGTATGTGTTCCTTAGGTTGCCACCGTGAGTAGCCAAGAATTGTTACCACAATTCCACTATGCTTGATTGTTGGAGGATGTCATTCCTTGCGCTTGGATAAGAGCCATATTGCCCCTAGGGAAATGCCATGAAAGTAGGTAGCTGGGGTCCTTCGAATTGTGAGACTGTTGATTTACTCCAACAGGGAATAGGCTGCTGGGTCACTCCTTGGTAGAAAGGCCATGTTGTAAACACCGATTGCCCCATTTATCCTGGGAAGAATTGGGGAGGGTTGGCAAAGTTATATTATGGCTGCCCAATCGAACCCTGGTTTAGCTGACTTTGTCATACCTCAAACTGATAAAAGGTAGTTGGGGGCACCATGTGTGAGGTGGGAGGTCCCCTTGTTGGATTGACGTTGTTAAGGATGACCTCCGGGTTAGACACTACATTATGAGCTCTCCTGACTTGTTGGCGAATGAACGTAGCTAGCTGTTTGCTGTTGGCAAATGCGTTCAAGGCAATTGCGATCTCGATGCTCACTAATGATTGCTTAGAATTTTATTCCGTAAGGATAGGGTGATCCTCCCCCACACCTTCTTCTCATGGATTAGCCATGAAAGACATGTGTTGAACTGAATCTAAGTCTGAACCCGAGTCCTCACTTGAGTCAGTGTATGGAACCCCCTCCAGATTGGCCACGATTGGGGAAATGCGAACCAGGTGGCGAGCAGGCCTCTTCCAAGCCCATTTGATGCACGAGCAGAATATTATACCATGCATGTAAGATTCGTGGTATGATTCGAGATGTAGGAAATGCGTGAGATTTTTAATGTTATGGCTGCATTCACAAGGGGTTAGCATGCCATGATGTGAAATAACATGTATGTCAATCCATTTGAAATAAACAGGTTAGTCATTAGGTAAATATGAAAACACGTGGAAATGAAAATCCAACACCGGGGGTTGGATTTGAGATTTGTACAATGTCTGTGTGACATCGTAATGTGAGTGGTGTAAGTGAGGTGACTAAGTTACCTGTATGGTAATAGGTCAAAAGTTTGAGGTTTCGCACTATGACTAGGTCTCATGAGGAGGTCAAAATTATTTCGAGTAAGCATTGCGGCGTACCCTAATAAAATGAAAACAACTACCATATGTAGCTATCTAATGAATGATTTGGTTATTTTTCCCAATAATGGTGGAGTTTCGGATGCCTGTGTGGTCATCACTATTTGAGGGTATGCGGTGATACATAAATTATTACCTCGTGTGGGTGAATGATTTGGGTGTGAAGTGTATACCCTTGAAAATTTGGTAAGGTTAGACCTTTAAAGTAAGTTCACCTCGTGAGGGCCTAGGTTAGGACACCAACTGGGATATCCTTTAATGTGGGAAATGGGGTAGGTATTTGTCCCTTTTGGGCTATGATTTAGACATCGAATGGACATTTCATAGGTAATGTATGGGATGTGTTATTGCCCCTTGTGGGCTGAGTGTCGGATATCAAGTGGACATCTTGCAGATTAGGGTGAATGATGCTTCATGTATCTAAGTGGTTTCATGTTATCCTAGGGTGACACGATATCGAGTGTCAACTAATCCTTAGTATGATGATGATGAGAAGATGCTATGTTACATCATGAGTGTGTGCGTTTAAGTGTCTGCACTAAAATTTGTGGTTAGCATGACATTTGTACAATAATAAGTACATAACACATAGCATGCAACATTTAATCTTCCAATCATATAACTCCCGCATGTAGGGTTTTCGGTTAGTCTCTATCCTATGTTTGGTTCATCTTAGTACCATGAAGATCCTAAGGAGGTTACTTGCAAGAAAATATAATGCATGATCGCATGTTGGATAACACCCTAGGGGAAATGCCTACGGCTTATTTACACGAAGGTTGTAAATGAGTTGTTGATGTAGAAGGTTCTTGTTGCACTAAAATACACTCCAAGCCTCTAACAAGGGAGGTACATGCGATATGGCAACAAGTGCTCCACCTGCTCAAGTACTATCTTTTCTCAAGGAGGCAGATTAATACAAGAGAAAGCTTCACGGTAATAGGGTACCTTAGACTTATTGGCTAATCCCCTCTATTACAATGCGAATTTATGAATATGGAACGGGCAACATGGAGCGGTGGGCCGAGAATGAGAGGCACAGTTCACCGAGGAGTTTAAAAAATAGCATCGGGTCGTGGACCCAGGAAAAGTTTGGTTGAGAGAGGGCGAACACACTTTTTAGATTAGTTCAAACCCGCATCCATCATCCCTTAGTGTGGAGTCACCACCTGGATAAGCTCTTTCCAGGAATTAGAGTCTTGTGAGGCTTAACATCCGGGGGACGGCCCACTAAGACACAGAGATTCGGGTTCGGGATAAGTTGCTTATTTCTTATGTGATCACATTATATTATATCTAAAGAAAACCGCATTCTCTTTATTGTGCATATTCGTACTTAAGTCGTTTTGAAGTTATATGCATGATTCACGTTTATTCGAAAGTGATAAACCACCCATAAAGCAGTTAATAAATGCGGAAAGTAAATTCGGAAAAATAAAGATTACAAAAATTACAAAACCTGGGGGATGCAACTGCCCGCCTAATCTATTAATTACAATTCCCGTAAAAATATTTGCAATACCCGAAGGAAAATAAATCTTAGGCATATATCTAACCTGCATCCACAAAGGTTAGCACGAGATATGTCACATATGTTCGTTTGATTTTGAGAAGGCCCGTGTGGCCTAATTAAAACAGCGATGGCTTAAAGTTATTATTATAAATAAAAATGGTTCATTTTTATTTACACATACATTGATCAATTTTATTAATGAAAATGATCGCATGGCGAAAAGTGAGGTCTGTTATCCAGGAATACTTTTTATTCCCTTCGTGGGGGTATTCTAACATGAATTTCCATTAATAAAGAAATTACAATTGTAGAAAGAAAATTACAACATTTACAATAATGATAAATAAAGTAATTTCTAGGTCCACAAATAAGATCAGAAAAAGATGAAGTAGATGTTGAGTACAGAATCCGCAGTTCTAGGAACTCAGAGGCTTACCCTTTCAGTATGAATCCACTTCGGCGTATCTGTTTGATCCCCGGGAGCGTTCCTCGTTCATTTTGATTTAGTTGTGGTTTCATTGGAATATCAGTGTTTATTTATCCAAAAGATAATCAGACTCGGGTTCTAAATTTATTTTAGACCTGAGAATATCTGAGGATTGAAGAAAAAAAGTAGATGAAGAATGATTTGAAAATAATTAAAAGTTGGAACCCAAATGTGTTTTGGATCCAAGAAAATGTTAGAAGAAATTAAAGAAAATATTTTTTGTAGTGTTTTCTTCTGAAAATCAGATTTTTTCTCTGAAATTTCTAGCCCCCCTTTGAAAATCATATTTTTCTCTGAAATTTCGAGCCCCCCTTTGAAAATAAGATTTTTCTCTGAAATTTCGAGCCCCACTAATCCTAAACAAGTCTGACAATTCACAGGAGAGAACCCCGAAAATCCAAAAAGGGCAAGTAAATTTGGCAACGTTGCCAGAGAGTCTAGCAACCTCACCAAACTCTTTTGCGAGGCTTGCCTTGCCAAAGTTTGGCGAGGCAGGCTCCGGATCCGGTTTTTCGTGGCATTTTTAGATTTTTTTTGTGTATTTTCATATTTTTTAATTAATTTTTGAATTAAAGGAAAAAGTAAATAATTTTATTAGAAAAGTCCTTTTGAATTAAAAGACGAGGAAGACTCCCATTTTAAGATCATCGAACGGCCAAAAATTGTGTGATCCAAGGATAAAAATCCTGAAAAGCCATCATCATTGAACGAGCGAGCTGGTATAAAATCCCGTGCTCACACCTGTCTGGTAGAGGGTGAGGAGATCGTATTGTAAGGGGCCAATCAACCTCGACTCTTAACAATTAAAGAGCGCCAAGAGGAGAAAGAAGGAGTGCCAATACCCGTGGTAGACTGATCGTGAGTTTTTGGCAATACTAGTTCCGAATGACTTATCCCCGGCAACGGCGCCAAAAACTTGTTCGCCACTTTTCTACTGATAAGTTTAATCAAATATTGTTCCAAAATCTCATGAACTGTTGGCTATTAACTACGCCAAAAACTTGTTCACATATAAAATGTAGGTGTTGTCAATACCCCTTACCACATAGAAAAATGATGATAACTGCAAGTATACAGTTGCGATGTAGTTTTAAAAGATATCTAACCCACAGGGAAGGAACTTGGTCTAAAGATAACTAGGGAAGCGTAAAAGTAAATAAAATAAAAATAGATTAAGGATTTTTATGGGTAGGAAGATTAGAATGAAAAGTTGAGTAAATATAGATGTGATAGATTAAAAACTCTAAATAAATAGATTTTCACTATGAACAAGTATAGCAGATAAAACATGCAAGTTTAACAAAGTTGTTCTGACCCTCTAGATTATCTAATAGATTCGGTTCTAGACACTCAGATGTTCAATGATTCGCCGCAGAGCAACACATGAAATAACTTTTCTAAGTCTAGTGCAAACGAAATAAGACAATTATGAAAACCTGGACAACATCAATACTATGCTTAGTATAGGTCACTCTCACATAGCCACATTTAGCAAGT
>CATIWQ010219322.1:0-15749 GCA_949673415.1 Euphorbia schlechtendalii | reverse complement strand
GTCCAATAAGTCGTTGACTTATTTTATCATTTTATTCTAGATCAAGAAATACGATGAACTGCATAAGAGGTGACAAGCACCATGCCTCTTGTTCATCATATTGATGTCAGCTGGCAAAGGACTTTGTGAGATAACTACTGGTGTTCAGTATCTTTAACAGACGGCTGTATTCTGTCCCAATTGGGGGGCTGTAATGGTTTGCTAGAATCCGCTTACAGTCTATGGGTGAATCCCATTGCCAACATATGGACAGACCCAAAGGATTGTGCGCTTAGAACTACTGATCTGGGACTTCTTGTACATACAATGTTACAAGACTTGATGAATAATCGATTATTAATTAATTGACATGTCAAGTCAATGTAATTGAATAATCTATATAACTCAAAATAAATTAATTTAGTTAATGGTATAATATAATTTATTTTATATTATTTATTAAATTAAATTAAGTCGATTAAATTGTATTTACATATAGTATTTGTTTAATTGATAACTAAATAAATTCATATGTTGAATAATTTAATTGAATAAATTTAATCATAAAGTATTGCATATTAAAATTATTAATTGACTAAATTTAGTTAATTAAATTAATTTATAGTATGATAATTTATTTGATTAAATTGCAATCTTTATTTTTGTCTATGGGTTAATTTGTAAAATATGAAAGTTGACAATTAAATTTGTTTAAGGAATTAAACTATGGGATTTAATTGTTAAACTTAAAATTAATTGGGTCAAATTCATAATTAAATTAAACCTAAACCTAATTGACTAATTAGACTATAAATAGATAAAAATAAAACAAGCCCCAGAGATAGATAGAGAAACGTGGGCAGCCGTTCTTGGAGTTTTTCTCTCATCGTTCTTCGTCCCTACGGCTAGCACCGGTCCCGGTCGATAGGAGTTCGTGCACGTGAGATTGGAGAGCTTCCACTTGAGAGCTTTAATGGCATCCGTCTCTTAAAGAGACTAACAAGTAAGTTTTATTTGATTAAAATTATATCCTTTTGAAACCCTATTGATAGTTCTTGAGAAGATCCTATTCGAATTCGAGAAAATTTTAACCGGTAATTCTGCCGACTCAGTTATGTTTTCGATGACAACTCCCTTCAATTTCAATATCTAAATGGGAGACATGGAAGGGGACATACAATCCAGGATAACAGATTTTTTTCCCGGAAGTTTAATCGTGATAATTTTTGCTCTTTTGCTTCATTATTTCATGTGCGAAAATGAGAGAAGCGAATAAAAAGTCTCATGAATGAAAGAAAAAAAAAAGAGAGTAAACATCATGTGTATAAGGCACATAAAAGTTTAGCGAATTCAGTTTGTTTTTCATATCTACGATTCATGACAACGATAAAAAATGAAAAACTTACATATACGCTTTGCATTAAACATATTCAACCTCACGTATATACATTTTCACTCAAAACATTCAAACTTTAACATTTTTATAATTTATGGTGTTAACTGTATGCTTGTACTTTAAGACTTAGTGAATTTTAAACTAGTAAATAAAATTAGAGTTATTGATGACTTTATACCTAAAAACAAGGTGAATAATGTTGACCTGTGAAAACTTTACAAGGAAAATATTCAAAAATGAAATGCACATAGTAAATATAAGAGAATATTGAAAAATAGTATAAAAGTATTGCAGCTTGGTCTCAACGCAAACAAACTAATTGATTTTGTGTTGAATGTACCAAACTACAAATATATATGTATGCATGTATGTATGCATGCATGTATGTATGCTTACCAACAGTCAAATTCACCACTGTTATGTGTTGTTTGGGTTATGTAATACAACATAATACGGCATTATATAATATAGAATACATATTTTGCTATATTCCAATGTATTTAACGAACTAAACGATAACTAATCCATAAAATCTTTCAAATAAATACCATAAATGTAATCGAAAATGAAAAACACGAATATATTTTGAGATCCTTTGACATACCATGAATGTTTGGTATATACAAAATTATAGAAAATGTGTATAAATATTTATATATATACAGTATAATGATCGTGAAAGTAACATACGTAACACATAACACACACCTATCTAAATATCCATAGCCGCCACTACATATGAATTGTATTATTTTTTTAGATTCCATTAATTTCTTGGATTTACATCTAAGTTGGATGAACTATACATAGTAGAAAGGTAGCCGCCATGGCATCAACTTGCCCAATTGAGAGCAACTTTTTAACCAAAATTTAAGTCCACTCATTGTTGTACTGTACGCATGTATGGATGGACCAATATTGCACATATTTATCCTTTTAAATTAAATAAAAAAACTTTGAAAACAAAATTGACTGATTTAATAAAAAAAATTAACATTATACATATATCTTCTTTCATGAACATAATTAAGATCTTAGCAGTGACTGCACTTAATTAGTGCAGAATAGGAGTGTGTTTAACAGCAATAGCCACTTTGAATTTTTTCGGATTTAATAACAATTTAAATGTTTTGTTACAATTATAAAATAAAATAGTCATTTTACACAAAAATAAAAATAAAACTATTTGCAAGAACAAATAACAATACAACAAAAACAACTTAGTCAAGCTAACCCTAATTAATTTCTTCAATGTTCATTTTATAATTATTTTGCTACGGGGTTTTTAATTTAGACAATTATTTTCTCCTACTAGACTCGTTTTATTATTTAATTTAACTAATTAGTAGGAACTAAAAAAAAACAGTCAAAGATTTTATTTCGGTATTAAAAATAAGTTGAATCCTTTTCAATAATATCATAAAATTAACTTTATTGCTTATAATATGTATTTAATTACATAAGAAAGAGAAGAGGAAGATGTCGGCTAACTGTTTCCATATAAAAAATGTGTGGAAATATACTAAGATAATTTACATCAATACAACAGTACTACTCAATAATTGTAAGCCCAAAAGCATAGTTTTACCAATCTAGTTGAAAAAACCCAATTGATCAGAAGAATCATAAAGAAAATCTGGTTGAAACATACTCATAAAGCTTCCATCAATGGGGGGCAAGTACTTATCTAATGAATCAAATATGGATTCCGAACCGGCCGGAGAAGATGACTCATAGCTGCAGTTAGAATTTGTACTAGCAGACGAAGTAGGGACGGCAACTTGTCCGTGTTCTTCCAGGTCAACTCTCGAGACATGATGATCATGATGATGGTCATGGATGTCCTTAAACCTCGCAAAATCGGAATCTTTTCCGGTGAGTTCTTGGACGAGTGCCCGGAATTTAGAAGCACTTGTTTCAACTTTCATAGGGGTGGAGATGTACACAACTTTGATACCTTTTTGGGTCTTTCTTGATTGCTTCTTTGCAGGCTTCATCTTGACACCCAGAATATCCATGGATATATGTATGTAAGTTATATAATGTATGGATGGATTATGAAGGAAAGAGTGAGGGTTAGGGTTTATATATATATATGAATGATAGAATGAAGAACTGATGTGTGAAAAGATATGGGTTCCAAGAAGGTGATTTAGATTGAAAGAAACAGGGACCAAGAAAAAGGTTGTTTCCAAGAAACTATTGATCCAGATTTTAGAAAAATAGGTAGAATATAAAATTTATATAAAAAGAAACAAAATCAAGTAGAAGATTCTGAATATAAATTAAGAGTTTTTATAATATGATATAATTTTATTTTTATTGGCTATGACAAAGGCGGGGGACCATAACTTATTCTTTGCGCATGGTAAAATTTTCGTTAAATAGTTTTGGCTTAATGTATCCACACCTCTACAATTATTCAAAAAGATTATTACCACACTAAACTTTGAAATGTGACAGATAATCCTCTGTATTTGTCTAAAATGCGTCACTTTACCCCCTCGTAAAAATATCGGCTTCAAGAACAAAAAGATGAAAATGACGGGCCAAGAATCGATACAATATTATGATTAATTGAAGAAAATATTTAAAATAGAGATGAAGTGAAAATATTTTGATGGTCATCCACGTAGCAAGCTAATAGGTTAGCACAAGGGGGTAAAGTAACGCGTTTTAGACAAGTACAGGAGGTTATCTGTCACATTTCAAAGTTCTGGGTAGCAACAACTCATTTTAAACAAGTTTAGGGGATGTAGATGCATTAAGCCATTAGTTTTTACCATATTTGTGGTAACCTCATGTATACCAGTCATGTTTCAGATTTTCAATAAATTTATGGGTGTTTGAGTGCAAGCTCACCCCCTAGCACTGCCTCTATTGCTATGATTAGTTTATTTATGGATTATGTAATTTTTATTTTCACCTCAAACTCAATGTAATGGTATAATCCGATATATCTGTCTGTTATAAACTGCTTGAACGATATTGTCCACTTTGGCGCCATTCACGGCCAACCTCACAGCTTTAAAACGCGCCATTCAAGTTAAGGTCTTCAGGGCCCTGCTTGAATACAAGCCTAGTGGATTATTCGAGAGCGATGTGGGATATTCAATCCTAACACACCCCCTCATCGCGATCGTGCTGATAACGTGTTATAAACCGCTTGAACGATATTGTCCGCTTTGGCGCCATTCACGGCTAACCTCACGGCTTTAAAAGGCGTCATTCAAGTTAATACCTTCAGGGCCCTGCTTATATACAAGCTCAGTGGATTATCCGATAGCGATTTGGGATATTTAATCCTAACAATACTTATATGTAAACTTAATGGCTATTTTTGCCATACAATATAGATGGTTTGTTCAAAATTGTCACTCATATGTCCTTCTACATGTAGCTCTGTGTTATATATAAGATTGTTTTTTATTCGTAATAGCATATACATTTTGGTTTATGTGATACACAATTTGTTATCTTTTAGGTACACATATATCTTTGTTCAAACAAGTGCCTAAAAGGCATAATCAATTGCATAACATACATACAAAACGAAAATTCAAGAGAGACATAAAAGATAACACGTTGCATATTATGGGTAACAAGTATAACAAATGGTTCGAATTAACAAACAGTCTAGACTACAATGTCTAGAAAGACATATTTGCTAATTTTTATGTATCTAACAAACTATCATTTTAAGACTAAATACAAACTATATTGTTATTTATGACTGTCAGTCAACCAATCAACCTAGAAATTTTTTAATATTGTAGCTAATCAAGATTAATTTACATAGTTTCCTTTGCATCCATACATTATATATTTATTAAGACATGTAAAATACTATGTAAAGTTTAAGCAACATTGAGATTTCTTTTTAATATTATCACAATTGTAGAAAGTTTTCGTCTTGGATTAAAAAATAAGTTTATATATATATATAAAATTTGAATTTACGACAGGCTCTAGTGAGAAGAATACATAGAAAGATATTTGTTCCTGACATTTTCAGGACCTTATTTCCGGCAATATTGATGTGTTACGTTCAACGTAAGAATGAGGGAAAATAGGGCAAAACAAAAGGGCACGTGGGCAGACTCTTGTGACCTAAGAAATTAGGATTTATCATTGTTCATTGACTTGAGGAACTTGGCTGGAAATTATTGGTTAAGAAATCTGCGTATTTATGCTTTCTTGTCATTATCACCAGTTCTTGATTGTTTTCTTAATATTTTTTTTTTGTTTCGGTTAATAAGTAGTATTGTATGTTTTGACTTTTTTGTAATGGCGTTTCCCCAATTTTACTACCTCTTAAGCACACAAGTTTTGATTAACACGCAAGCTAATAATTAAGTAATTGATATATTAAATATTGATAAGCTGTTTTGTAATTTTTTTCGAATTGATAAAGAGCTATCTGTTGATATTACTTAATACATTTGATAATTAAATTGTTTTAAATAAGAGAAGATATGTTGAATGCCAAACATTAATTCAAGTGTTATCGGTTTAATCGATTTCTCATATAGAAGATGATATTTGAAGTATATGTGAGACCGAGAATTTTTATTTACATGCTATTATAATATCACATATTAGGTTGTTTAATAAGGTTCAAATATTGAGATAGTGAAATGTGCAACTTGATCATGTCATATTCGTTATTCACAAGGGATAAATGGACATATTATACAACGTACACACAAAGAATATTAAACCACTATAAAAATAGTAATTAAATTAAACAAATATAAAGGCTTAATCAATCATTCAAATAAATTATTTTAATATTGCAAATAAATTATTTATAAACAAAATTATGTGTCAAAATCAATGTCTAGAATCCTACATCAGCAGCTTAAAAAATAATTGTAACCTTTTATAAAAGAAACTGTAACCTATATATTTCTTCCCACAAGCTCGTCTAGAAGATAAAAAAACAAATAATTGAAAACAAAATTTTCCAACAATTGGACCCTACAGTTGTGGAAATTGTAGTAAGACAGATTGGCATTTTTCATAATTCCTTTTGATCTGATTGAATTTCATATTTTTTTATAAGACATCTAAAAAAAATTACTCATATTTTTTACTACGATTTAGTTTAGTTCAAACCTAAATGGTATAAATTTATATTAATTTTAATTCAATTTTACACTATCCAAAAGAATAGAACCAAATTTTATATTATATCACTATGTTAATAGAACTCCGTTGAAACCAAAAAAATGGAAATGACATAAGTGATGCTTCCTTACAACTACAATTGTAAGGACATATCCAATGATTCCCCATTTTGAAGAATTTTTCAATTTTGAGAATGTGTATGGCGAATGGTAATGTCTAACCATTCCTCATATAGTATATCCCCGAAATAGGGTTTCGTATATATGAGGAATGCTAAAATGGGGAATAATTATTATACTAACATATTTTTTATTTTGATTTATTTTTATGTGTTTAATATTTTTTTGGTTATTGAAAATAAATTTGATATAAAAAAATTAATATAATAATAAAATATTATTACCTTTATAGGTATCTGAAATGAGGAATGGAAAATGAAAAAGATTATTGAAGCAAAAACAATATAAATCTTGCATAAAATGAAGTTTTAGAAATGAAAAATGAGAAAAATTATTGAACTTGTTCGGAGTGAATGTTATAAAATAATTATAATTGTTTTAAAATAAAATAAGCCACATATAAGCTTTAAAAATCTTTGTTCAACGGATAATGTTGTTAATCAATAAAAACCAGATTTGTGATTACATTATTAGCCATTTTGCTTATTTCTGACATGAAGTCGATGATGTCATCAAATAACTTCATTCTTTTGGTTGGCCTTCGAGAATATTGACTATATAATATATCTTTTTCTATTTGAATTTTATCAAATGTTACCTTTTTTTCTAATATAAATTCAACGAAATAAATATTCTTAGACCCAATATTTTATATGTACTTTCCAGCACCAATTTTATTACAAATATGAACGGAATGCGAAAAAGTTCTTTTACATAATTTATATTTAGCATCATTGACAAGAAAAAAAATGAAAAAAGTATTAATTAATAATTGAGAAATTACACGGAGGATTGATATAGTATAAAACTATATATTTTTAACAAAATAAGGTGAAAACACACAAAAATGTTATATGTCCGGTTATGATTACCATATTTTGTCACGTAAGTGATCTTCATCATTAAATTTCATATAAATCTAATGGTTCTAATGAATAAAATTTAACAAAGACATATCATCGGATTACAAGAAATGGTAGAGATCACTCATTTAATAGTATAAATAATTCCAGTAAATGATTACAATGTATAAAAATAAGTTTTTCAAAAAGAGCTATAAGTTAAATTTTTATATTGTATAATTATTTAATTATTTTGTTTTATATACAAAATCAAAGCCTTCAAGTTAGGTGATATCGGTGCCACTCCATCCAAGATCATGTGTTGGTTAGTATAATATGGCGATTCCAGTGTTCAAATTTATTATCTTTTGACTTTCGAATATGCTAGTACTTGGTGTTGAAAATTGTTAATAAAAAAGTTCTGGATGAATTGCATAAATGGGAATGTAAAGGTCAAATATTTCATTCAGATAGCAACTTCCTTTTAAGAAAATTTCAATAATCTCTAGATTTTAATGTGAATAATATCATGATTTAGAATGAATTTGTGATTTTAAAAATCTTTACAAGTTGGAATGAAAATTTTTATTTGTATTTAATATAAGCGCAATTATACCGAACTTTTTTCAGTTTGATAATTTAGGTATGTCAATTGACTTTTAACTTTCTATTCGAGGAGAAAACCGTTTCATCTATTAAATACAATCAATGTGTACTTTCGAGTTTAACTTTTACAAAACTAAAAAATGATAAAGGAACATTATTTTTGATTTGATAATTTAGGTATGTAAATTACCTTTTTACTTTCTTTCTGAGGAGAGGGAAAAAAAATTCTCCAATGTTTGAGTTGATTCAAAATTAGTGGTTTTATCAACACTTAATATGAACCATTGATTTTGAATTAATGGTTAGGATTAACAAAAACCATTCTAATGTTTAACTCAAACATTAGATAATCCTTTTCCCTCAAACTAGGGAGAAAGCTCTTTTTTTTGTCCAAGCTGTCCTTAGAGAATTCAGACAACTTGGCTTAAGAATTAATCACTTTTCGTGATGTAGACCTGGAAACTAGAAGGTGGATAATTTTCATTACCAAAATCGAGATTGCAACTATTCACAGGTATTAAATGCAACCTTGTTTATAATTCTGCATCACAAGTATCCTTAGTATTGAATGAATTAAAATCTTGCATCTAGATTATTAGTGTGATTTGGCTTTTTTGAGTATATTTTCAACTAACATTGTAATCTATAAATGTTAAGCAAATATATATAGCATGATTGCAGTTTACTAAAGGCTGATATTCAGATAAATGAACACATTACACAAATCACGGGAACTTGATCATGCATTCTATTTTCATGTTTTTTAATGAACTAATGGTGGTTTTTTTTTTTTATTATTGATTTTGGTATGATTGGCAGCTCCCATTGCTATTGGTTTCCTGCTTTCGAAACATCCATCTCTAAGAAACGACCTTGCACGAGTTTTTCAAAATTTTCGAGGAAGTGAGAATGTTCCTATGACTACGCACAGTTTGTTACAGCGATTGCAACATCAACAAGAAATGATATAATGATCAGTAGTTTAAAAGATTGATGCTTGTAGGAGATTGAATAAATGTGTGACTAAAGTAAATTAAGTGGTTAATGTGAAAAATCAAAGTTTAGAAATTCATAATCATTGGCATGGTTTTTGCATAAGACAAATTTTAAAAAAGTAGAGAAAAAATTTCAGAAATGAAACAGGGAATTTTCTTTAACTCAAGCTGACATTACAACGTAATTTTGGAAATCAGTTCCTAAACAAATACCAACTTTCTTGATAAAAAAAATACCAACTTTGGTTCTTCTCTGATACGAAAAAAAATTCCTTTTATTATGATTCTTCTTCTTTATCTACCCACCATGAAAGCACTCTCCACTTCTACCTGCAAACACAAATTTTCATCTCTTTAAATACTTCCCCATATCAATTTCTTCACAATTAAGTATGTAAAATGAAAAATGGAGACAACTGAGAACAAAACAGGGCTATGATCCTTGTTATTGAGTTCTCTTATTCCACCAAGAAAATATATTCCTCTCTTTTCTAAAAATTAATTTACAAAACAATGTAAATTATGTTCATCTTTCAAGCCCTAGAAATTCCACCAAAATCCAAATTTACCCATTTCGTCCATGGCTGCTTTCTTCACTTCTGTTCTCTGTTTCAACCTTTTTTTACTCTCTATAGCTTCTTGAAAACCCCAATTTCCTCTTTTTCTTGAAATTTTGATAAAGTTTCGAGCTTTGAATCCCAGTTTACTCGGTTCGGTGATAGAAAGAAGAAATGAAATCGGCAAATGAAATGTCATTGGCTGTAAAAATGCTAAATTTGGGTGTTCTTTTGTTTGCATTCTTTTCTTTCTTTACTTTTCATGAAATCGGCAAATTATGATTAGGTTTTTATTTATTTATTTATGATTGAAAATTCCTTTGTTTTTTAATTCCGCAACTTGAAGGATGGTCAATTACTATGTGTTTTGATTTTAGGGTTTGAGAGAAGGATGGAGAAGAAAATTATGTTTTTCAAAATTGTCCCTTGCCACATGCATCAAGTAAAAAATCCTTAATTGTTAATGGTTGAATTTCATAGATCTCATTTAGCAAAAATAAAAAAAATATATATAATACATACTTAACACCTAAATTTGTCCTTTTTTATATATTATTATTGACTTAATACATACTTAACACCCTAAATTTAACAGCTTTCACCACTTGTCACTCTCAACTTTGAAAAGTCTTTACAAGCCTTCTAAACTTGGTAAAATTGCACTCACCAACCCCATTAGTTCGATATGTCACGTTTTGATTGGAAAGAGAAAAATAAAAAATTTGACATTTTTCAAAAGTTAAACCAATCACAATGCGACATGTGACACTAAAGGGGATGGCAAGTGCATTTTTGTCAAAGCTAAGGTAGGCAAGTGATGAAAATTGTGAAGTTTGGGGACTAAGTATGTATTCAGATATTTTTATCAAGTAATGTACATTGAAATTATACTACATTCCCATACAGTGTAGCCTATAGCCAATAGTACTTTACCGTGTCTAGCATTGTGTCAAAGAAGCAATTGATTACAGATAACGAGTTCTTGAGTGAAGAAACAATTCCTCGTATAACTGAGTCTAATATATAAATTTGGTTCAAAATACAGTTATGTTTATTTTAATTATCGATTTAGCATTTTCAAAGAATTTTTTTTTAGAAATTATTTGCAAATAGATTTTTAATATAAATAGTAAAGGATAAACTAATCAGTTTAGTAATGAAATAAATTTTTTATTTGTATTGAAGAAAATTCTACGACAACAATAAAAAACATGCATAATACTAATAAAGAAAAAAAAAATCATTTAGTATAAATTTTCGATGTAAGTTTTGAAAATATACATTAAAAGGAATGTGAGGGAGGAAATATATGATAAACTTGTATAAATGATTATTTTCATTCCTGTTTGTTTATCGGAAAATATTTTCCGGATTTTTTAGCGTTTATTTGATATTGAAAATAAATTAAAGGAAAATATTGTACAAATTAACATGAAAATGTAATGTAAATAAGGGAAAATGTTTTCCCATTAAGGCATCGTTTGTTTCCAAGAAAATATTGTACAGGAAAATATTTTTCGAATTTTCCAACGCTTATTTGATTTGGAAAATAAGTCAAAGGAAAATATTATGCAAGTCAACATGAAAATATAGTGTAAATAATAGAAAATATTTTCCCATAAAAAAGGGAACACATTTTCCCATAAAAAACATGGAAAACATTTTTTTTACTTATCTACCTCACTTCCTCCTCTATTATCACCATTACTTCTTCCATCCACACAAACATATTCATCACTATCTCCATCTCGCTACTGCCACCATCACTACCACCACCATCACCTCCTCCACCCAAGGCCGCCACCACCATCACCTTCACCCCCACCCGAACACCACCACTTCTTTCACCATCACCGCCACCATTTCTTCCACCCACACCAACATAACCATCACTTCCTCCACCCTATTATCGCCATCACGACTACCACCACCTCCTTCGTTCGCCGCCGCCGCCACCACCATTGCCACACCCTCCACCAAAACCACCACCACTACCCACACCATTACAACCACTTGTACCTCAACATAGCTATCGTCAACACCTCCTCCACCCCGCTATCACCATCTCCATCCCGTCACCACCATTTCCTCCACTCCACCATCACCACTATCTCCGCCGTCACCATCAAATTCATCTCCTCCATCTACATTTATTTTATATAAAAATGTAATTCATACTTAATATAATTTAATTTTTATTTAATAATTATTATGTTATATTTCACGTATTTTGCAATATATATATATAAGTTAAACTAAGATTTTGTATAGTTAAATTTGTGGTTGGAAAATATTTTTCAGAATTGTAAACAAACATCAGAAAATAATTTACAGTGGTGTAGCCAAACATAGGAAAATATTTTATTTTCCTGCATAATATTTTCCCTTGCACAACATTTTCCCCTGCACAATATTTTCCTGCAAACAAACGGGGCCTAAAATAGAAATTAAATATTGATGAAATTATATATTGGTGTATACAAAAAAGAGAATTTCAATATTAAAATGTAAAGGTTAATTTAATTAAATTTTTATCAATAAATTAGTTATTTTTACAGTGTAATAAATTTTTTTATTTGATATTATTGAAAAGGGTAAACTTAAAAAACATGACTTGTGGTTTGACTGTTTTGCGAAAATGTTCTTGTAATTTTTTTTCAAAAGGGTGTTTGTAGTTTCAAAAGTTAACAAATCATGGCTTTCAATTTGAAATTACATTATTAAAAAGGTAATCTTGTCTATAATGAACTGAAATTTTACAGCATAGTTAATTATAATAATAATAATAATAATACAATACACTTTAGTAATAAATTTTAGAATTCTTTGAGAAGTACAAAAAAAATTTTCAATTAAATCGTGACAGTAATTTAAAAAAACCATAATAAAATCAAAAATTTTCGAAAATTACTCAAATTTTGATAAATAATTCTTTGATAATATGATTACATTATAGGAATGTTAAATTTATTGAAATACTTTCAAAAACATTACTATTGTTTATGAATTTTTTTCCTTAATTTGCAAATTTTTTAAACCACAAGCACATTTTTGCAAAAAAAATTTCACAATAACCTTTTAGCAAAATAGTCAAACCACAATGTATGTTTTTGAAGTTTATCCTGCTGAAAATTCTAAAAAGAAGGTGTTTATAAATTCAGTTTCGTGATCAGGAAAGTATTTTTCAATTGCCTTGTCCATTTAATTTTTTCCTCAACATAATGTATATTGAATTGTATAATGTTCATTCAATAATTACTCTTTTCCAAAAAAATACTTGGTGCTAATCATTATTTAATTGGCGGTTCAAAATTTAATCTGATATAGTTGTAGTAGCTTAAATAACCAAATTTTTATTGTAGCAGTATTATTTTGAAAAAATGAAATGAGAAAAACGAGAAGAAAATGACTGTACCTCTGATCTAATTTAATTTAAATGTTGAGATCTGTTTTGAGTCTTTTGACAATATTATGGCATGTGCCTACTTAGGTCACTTAAGTCTGTTGTTCGGCAAAGTAGAGAAAGTTAATATTTGTTTTTGTTTTTTAAAAAATAAATAAATATTGCAGTGTTGAGGCCGTGTAGTTATCACTCATTATCACTAGTGAATTGGACGCACCGCAACTAAATAGAGCGTGTAGTAGAACGCGTACGAAGGATGCGTGACTTCTTCAAACACATTCCTATTTCTTCCTTTCTAAGTTGAGCCAAATCTCTTCTCTTCTTTTATTTTCTCTAATTTGTATGTGCCCCAAACATTACATTACTTCACTATTTTCCGCTCAAAATAAACTAGCAATCAATATTGCAAAATGTTTAGCCTTGCACAACAATTTTATTAACTCTCTATTTACCACTAGGCCATGTAATTATTTGAGAAAATAATTTGAGCAAATGGATAATATTCAATTATATTTTGTCCGATAAACATGTTTACGGGTCCGGTTACCTTTAGGACCGAGCTCGCTCACATGACTGAATTTGATATTTATTTTTTTTTCTAAAATCAAGTCCAAGCCTGAACCAATTAAAACCCAAAATTTTATGAGTCGAACTAAATTTTTCATAAATTCCGAAGTTGGGCCAATTAGACTTGACAAATAATGATTTTTTTATTATATATTTAGTTAATGTATTTAATAATGTTTTATATTTTTATATATTTTTTCACTGGACGCTAATATTTTTTTGAAGAAAAAAAATAATATTTTATCATTTATTAAATTTAAATAAATAATTTAATTATATATAAAATATAAAAATTGTAAATTTTGTATTTTATTATTTTTTTTGAAGATTTTTTATTTTGAAGAGGTTGAGTATCAAACCTAAAACCTCTCACCTTCATTTTGAGAGGTGTACCAATTGAGCTACATCAAATTGATAAATTTAGGGGCACAACACGAGGACTTCCTAAGAGATCACCTATCTTAGTACCACTCTTGCCCAAGCATGTTCATGTTGCCATCCAAATTTTTAAAATAGAAAAGTATTTATTATTCATTAGCCAGACCAATTGGGAATGACCTTGGCTCGTCCAGATTTTCTTGATTAGTAGTACAGAAAATTCCGTTGGAAATTTAGAGTGAAATTCAAAAAAATAAGTACGTAATTAAAAATAATAAAAAATAAATTTAAGTATCAAGATTTGGCCCCCGAAGAACTTTGACATTTTCAATTGAGCCCATATTATCCACAAAGCCATTTGCGCAACTATATATTGAGTCAGTAATTGAGAGTTCTATTTTGCAATAATTTGACAAGAAATGCACAAGTCCTAAGGGTAAAATTTGAATTTAAGAATTGAAACAATTAAAGTTCAATGTACATAAAGAAACATAAGAAAAAAAAACACGAGTAAATTTAGTACTAATACTTTTGTATAATTTTAATGTTAAGAATTCAAAGACAATACCAACACACGTGAGGATGTTTCTAAAAGGTCAACTTGTGTAATGATTTATGTCGACCCTTGTGGACTTGTATATCCTATTCTTCCAAGTATTGTAAGATTATCCGAATTGATATTTAATATTGGTTTCGGTTAAGTTGTGCTTCTTTCGATATTTTAAAGTGTTATTTTATAATATTTTATCAAAATTAATAAAATATTTATTATGATACTAAAATGATAAATTTATCTTTTATACTAATACATTCATAAAGAAATTCTCAATTCTCATTACCCTTTGATTAATTGAAAACTTATAATTTCATTAATATTAAATTTCTTTCATAATTAAAATAATGCTAAATTAGAAAACAGTCGAATAAATTACATTAATGATATAAATTGATAAATAAAAAAACCTAACAAAAAAAAATCTAATAGACAAGATGTAGCAATTTAGAGTTTTCACATCAAATTTTGTGTCAAACTCTCTTTATAAAATTTTTTTAAGACAATTAGTTATGTAGTATGGTCTATTATAGTAATGTTGTGTGAAATAATGACAAGTTTTGTTGTTTTCTAGTTTATTATTTACTATGTAAGCATAAATTTGTTTTGTGATTAATGTCTTAGTCCGTTAGTTAAGATTGAAGTTGTGATTATCAGACGTTTCAGGCTCGAGTTACATCCGAATTGGGATGAAATTTTTCCAATTCAATATAAGCACAATTGCTCATATTTTAAAAATGATAAATAATTATAATCTCCCTCAAATGTTACATAATACACTAATACCTTTCTATGTTTTATAAAATTAATTTATACATCCCTATGTTTTGCATTTTCACATAATTACCTACCTGTACTTTACTTTTATTATATTATTAGTAGACCTGTTCGCGGGCCGGGCTACCCCCCGGCCCGGCCCGAGCCCGCTTCCATGGGCCGGGCTTGGACATGCATTTTTTTAAAAAGCCCGGCCCAAGCCCGAGCCCGTCAAAGCTCGAAGATTTATGGGCCGGGCTTGGTTTTTATATAAATACCCGAATCCGGCCCGAGCCCGGCTCAACGAATAATTTTATATATTTATTATATATTTATACATTAAATTTATTATTATTTTAAGATTTTATATTTTATCCTATTAAATTTTTATACTTGGTTACAATAAAT
>CATIWQ010219309.1:0-19601 GCA_949673415.1 Euphorbia schlechtendalii | reverse complement strand
AAATAGCAATAACACAACCAATCCTAGCAAATAAAACGAACAATCAAGTTAACATATAGTTAACGCAACCTTTCGAATTGGATGAAAGAACCTATTATGGGGTTGATTCTCAATTGTCTAGCCACAACAATTGATCACAATAAAAAATAAGACATCAAGAACAAGATCACAATCACTCGCACTCAAAGAAGCTGAAATTTCGCAAGGAAATCTGAAATATTATTAATCTTCAAAAAAACTGATAAGAACACAAAGAAAGATAACTATATATAATAAAACTAAACCTTAAGTCCTGAAATTTGTTGAGTAGTTTGTCTAAAACTAAATAACTAAAGTTCTAATAGCTTTAGGAAAGAAGTCTTTAAAAATTCAAGAAAGAAATCCAAACTAAACAAGAAATAAAATTAAAAACTCTAAGATTTCTGGAAGCCCATTTAGTATCTTCCATTAATTAAATGGCCCAATAAAAATTAACCAAGATCCCAATGGGTTAACATGTGCCATACACACGCGTGTCCAATGCTCACTTTAGCTAATTTAAACCAAACCAAGTCTTCAGTCATTCTTCCTTTAATTCGACCAAAGTAAGAATTTTTTTCATCCTTGTTCAAAGTATCATTGGAAGTTGTTGGAATTTGACTTGAACGTTGAATCACTAAAATCTCTTTGACAAGCCCGTTTAAGGCATCTTGACCTCTCTTTGACATAGAACTTGTAATTTGAATAGGCAAAGGTTCTTAATCTCCAAGCCTTTGTCATTTTCATGCTCAATATTAGGTGTATCTTGATTCGCATCAATTTCGATCCCTGATATCGGTGCGAGTTTTTTCACCTTTGTGTTTAAAATCAAGCTTCTTTAAATTTAGAGTGCGATAAACCTGATATGACCATAAAAGGCAAGCGTCAAAGATTTCACGAAATTTCGATCCCGGAAGTCGTTGCTAGTTTTTGCACTTTTGTGCTTTAAATTGACTTTTGCAACATTTTAGAGTGTGATAAACATAAAATGACCATAAAAGGAATGCGTTAAAGTTTTAATGAAATTTGGATCCCTGAAATCGGTGCGTGTTTTTTCACCTGTGTTCTTAAAATCAACCTTTGTACATTTTAGAGTGTGATAAAGACGATATGACCATAAAAGGCATGCGTCAAAGTTTTCACAAAATTACGATCCCTGAAATCGATGCGAATTTTTTCACCTTTGTGCTTAAAATCGACCTTTTGAACATTTTAGAGTGTGATAAACATGATATGTCCATAGAAGGCATGCGTTAAAGTTTTCACGAAATTTCGATCCCTTAAATCGGTGCGAGTTTTTTCACCTATGTTATTAAAATCAACATTTGGAACATTTTAGAGTGTGATAAACATGATATGACCATAAAAGGCATGCGTCAAAGTTTTCATGAAATTTCGATCCCGGAAATCGTTGCAAGTTGTTTCACCTTTGTGCTTAAAATCGACCTTTGGAACATTGTAGAGTGTGATAAACATGATATGACCATAAAAGGCATGAGTCAAAGTTTTCACGAAATTTCGATCCCTGAAATCGGTGCGAGTTTTTTTACCTTTGTGCTTAAAATCGACCTTTGGAACATTTTAGAGTGTGATAAACATGATATGACCATAAAAGGCATGCGTCAAAGTTTTCACGAAATTTTGATCCCGAAAAACGTGCAAGTTTTTTCACATTTGTGCTTAAAATCGACCTTTGCAACATTTTAGAGTGTGATAAACATGATATGACTATAAAAGGCATTTGAAAAAGATTTCACGAATTTTCGATCCCGGAAGACGTTACTAGTTTTTCCACCTTTGTGCTTAAAATCGACCTTTGGAACATTTTAGAGTGCGATAAACATGATTTGACCATAGAAGGCATACGTTAAAGTTTTCACGAAATTTTGATCTCTAAAATCGGTGTGAGTTTTTTGACCTTTGATCTTAAAATCAACCTTTGGAACATTTTAGAGTGTGATAAACCTTATATGACCATAAAAGGCATGTGTCAAAGTTTTCACGAATTCTCGATCCCGGAAATCGGTGCGAGTTTTTAAAACATTGTGCTTAAAATCGACCTTTGTAACATTTTAGAGTATCATAAACATGATATGACCATAAAAGGCATGCATCAATGTTTTCACAAAATTTCGATCACGGAAATCGTTGCGAGTTTCTTCACTTTTGTGCTTAAAATCGACCTTTGGAACATTTTAGAGTGTGATAAACATGATATGACCATAAAAGGCATGCATCAAAGTTTTCACAAAATTTCGATCCTTGAAATCGTTGCTAGATTTTTAACTGTTATACTGAAAATCGACATTTGGACCATTTTAGAGTGTTATAAACACGACATGACCCCAATTGGCATGTGTGAATGTTTTCACGAAATTTCGATCTCGGAAATCGGTGCGAGTTTTTTAACCGTTGTTCTTAAAATCGACTTTTGGAACATTTTAGAGTGTGATAAAACGGATATGATTGTAAAAGGCATGCGTCAAAGTTTTCACTAAATTTCAATCTCGGAAATCGGTGCGAGTTTTTTTACTTTGTGCTTAAAATCGACATTAGGAACATTTTAGAGTGTGATAAACATGATATGTCAATAAAATGCATGCGTCAAAGTTTTAACCTAATTTTGATCCTGGAAATCGTTGCTAGTATTTTAACTTTTGTGCTTAAAATCGACCAATGGAACATTTTAGAGTGTGATAAACATGATATGATCATAAAAGGCATGCGAAAAAGTTTTCACGACTTTTTAATCCCGGAAATCGATGTGAGTTTTTTCACCTCTATGATTAAAATCGATCTTTGAAACATATTAGAGTGTGATAAACATGATATGACCCATAAAAGGCATGCGTCAATGTTTTCACGAAATTTTGATCCGAGAAATCGTTGCTAGTTTATTCAACGTAGACCTTAAAATCGATATTTGGACCGTCTTGGAGTGTTATAAACAAGATATAACCATAAAAGGCAAGCGTCAATGTCCTAATGAAATTTCGATCACGGAAATCGGTGTGAGTTTTTTCACCTTTGTGCTTAAAATCGTCCTTTGAAACATTTAAAAGTGTGATAAACTTGATATGATCATAAAAGGCATGTGTCAAAGTTTTCACGAAATTTCGATCCCGGAAGTCCATTCTAGTTTTTGCACCTTTGTGCTTAAAATCGACCTTTGCAACATTTTAGAGTGTGATAAACATGATATGACATAGAAGGCATGCGTTAATGTTTTCACGAAATTTCAATCCCTTAAATCGGTGCGAGTTTTTTCACCTTTGTGCTTAAAATTGTCCTTTGAAACACTTTAGACTGTGATAAACATGATATGACCATAAAAGGCATGCGTCAAAGTTTTCACGAAATTTCAATCCCGGATGTCGTTGCTAGTTTTTGCACCTTTGTGCTTAAAATCGACCTTTGCAACATTTTAGAGTGTGATAAACATGATATGACCATAGAAAGCATGTGTTAACGTTTTCACAAAATTTCGATCCCTTAAATCGGTGCGAGTTTTTTCACCTTTGTGCTTGCAATCGACCTTTGAAACATAATATGACCATAAAAGGCTTGCGTCAAAATTTTCACGAAATTTCGATCTCGGAAGTCGTTGCTAGTTTTTGCACCTTTGTGCTTAGAATCGACCTTTGCAACATTTTAGAGTGTGACAAACATGATATGACCATAGAAGGCATGCGTTAATGTTTTCACGAAATTTCGATCCCTTAAATCGGTGCGAGTTTTTTTCACATTTGTGCTTAATTTCGACCTTTGGAACATTTTAGAGTGTGATAAACATAATATGACCACAAAAGGCATGCGTCAAAGTTTTAACAAAATTTCGATCCTGGAAATCGTTGCTAGTTTTTTACTTTTGTGCTTACAAAACCTATGGAACATTTTAGAGTGTAATAAACATGATATAATAATAGAAGGCATGCCAAAAAGTTTCATGAAATTTCAATCCCGAAAATTGGTTCAAGTTTTTTCACCTTTGTGCTTAAAATAGACGTTTGAAATATTTTAGAGTGTGATAAACATGATATGACCATAAAAGGCATGCGTCAAACTTTTCACGAAATTTCGATCTCGGAAATCTTTGCTAGTTTATTCAACGTAGACATTAATATCGACATTTGGACCATTTTAGAGTGTTATAAATATGATATAACAATAAAAGGCATGCGTCAACGTTTTAACGAAATTTCGATCCCGGAAATCAGTGTTAGATTTTTAACCTTTATGCTTAAAATCGACCTTTGGGAAATTTTAGAGTGTCGTAAACATGGTATGATTAAAAAGGCATGTGTCAAAGTTTTCACGAAATTTCGATCCCGTAAAACGTTACGAGTTTTTTCACCTTTGTGCTTAAAATCGACCTTTGAAACATTTTAGAATGTGATAAGCATGATATGACCATAAAAGGCATGCGTCAAAGTTTTCACGATATTTAAATCTCTGAAATCGGTGCAAGTTTACTCACCTTTGTGCTTAAAATCGACCATTGGAACATTTTAGAGCGTAATAAACATGGCATGATCATAAAAGGCATGCGTCTATGGTTTCACGAAATTACGATCCCGGAAATCGGTGCTTGGTTTTTGACCTTTGTGCTTAAAATCGGCCTTTAGAACATTTTAGAGTGTGATAAACATGATATGATCGTAAAAGACATGCTTCAAAGTTTTCACGAAATTTGAATCCTGGAAATCGTTGCAAGTTTATTCACCTTTGTGCTTAAATCGACATTTGGAACATTTTAGAGTGTGATAACATGATATTATCATAAAAAGCATGCGTCAAAGTTTTCATGATATTTCAATCTCTGAAATTGGTGCAAATTTTTTCACCTTTGTGCATAAAATAGACCTCTGGAACATTCTAGAGTGTGATAAACATGATATGACCATAAAAGGAATGCGTTAATGTTTTCACGAAATTTCGATCCCGGAAATCATTGCATGTTTATTCACCTTTGTGCTTAAAATCTACATTTGGAACATTTTAGAGTGTGATAAACATGATATTATCATAAAAGGCATGCTTCAAAGTTTTCATGATATTGATCTCGGAAATCAGTGCGAGTTTTTTACCTTTGTGCATAAAATAGACCTTTGGAACATTTTAGAGTGTGATAAACATGATATGGACATAAAAGGCATGCGTCAAAGTTTTCACGAAATTTCAATCCCAGAAAATGGTGCTAGCTTTTTCAACTTTGTGCTTAAAATTGACCTATGAAACATTATAGAGTGTGATAAACATTATATGATCATAAAAGGCATGCATCAAAGTTTTCACGAAATTTCGATCCCGGAAAGAGGTGCTGTTTTTTTCTCATTTGTGCTTAAAATGGACCTTCGGAACATTTTAGAGTGTGATAAACATGATATGATCATAAAACGCATTCATCAAAGTTTTCAAGAAATTTCGATCCCGGAAATCGGTTCGAGTTTTTTCAACTTTGTGCTTAAAATAGACATTTGGAACATTTTAGAGCGTGATATTCAAGATATGATCGTAAAAGGCATGTGTCAAATTTTCGAGAAATTTTAATCCTGGAAATCGGTACGAGTTTTTTCAACTTTGAGCTTAAATTCGACATTTGGGACATTTTAGAGTGCGATAAACATGATATAATCATAAACGGCATGCGTCAAAGTTTTCAAGATATTTCGATTCTGAAAATAGGTGTATGTTTTTCACCTTTATGGTTAAAATCTACCTTCGGAACATTTTAGAGTGTGATAAACATGATATGTTCATAACAGACATGCGTCAAAGTTTTCACGAAATTTCAATTCAGGAAATCAGTGCGAGTTTTTTCACGTTTGTGCTTAAAATCGAGATTTAGAATATTTTAGAGTGTGACAAACATGATATAACCATAAAAGGCATGCGTCAATGTTTTAAAGATATTTCGATCCCGGAAATCCGTGCAAGTTTTTTCACATTTGCGCTTAAAACTGACCTTCTGAAAATATTAGTGTGTGATAAACATGATATGTCCAAAGAAGGCAAACGTCAAAGTTTTCACGAAATTTCGATCCCGGAAATCGTTGCAAGTTTTTTCACCTTTTTGCTTAAATGTCGACCTTTGGAACATTTTAAAGTGTAATAAACCTGATATGATCATAAAAGGTATGCGTCAAAGTTTTCACGAAATTTTGATCCCGGAAATCGTTGCGAGTTTTTTCACCTTTGTGCTTAAAATCGACCTTAGGAAAATTTTACAGTGTGATAAACACGATATGACCATAAAAGGCATGCGTCAAAGTTTTAACGAAATTTCGATTTTGTAAATCGTTGCTATTTTTTTCACCTTTGTGCTTAAAATCGACCTATGGAAAATTTTATAATGTGATAAACATGATATGATCATAAATGGCATGCGTCAAAGTTTTCACGAATTTTCGATCCCGAAAATCAGTGCGAGTTTTTTCACCTTTGTTCTTAAAATAGACCTTTAGAGTGTGATAAACATATTATGACAATAAAAGGCATGCGTCAAAGTTTTCACGAAATTTCAATCCCTGAAATGTTGCGAGTTTTTTACCTTTGTGCTTAAAATCGACCATTGGAAGATTATAGAGTGTGATAAATAGGATATAACCATCAAAGGCATGAGTCAATGTTTTCACGAAATTTCGAACCCTGAAATGCTACGAGTTTTTTACCTTTGTGCTTAAAATCGACCTTAGGAATATTTTAGAGTGTGATAAACATGATATGGCCATAAAAGGCATGCGTAAAAGTTTTCACGAAATTTCGATCCCGAAAATCAGTGCGAGTTTTTTATCTTTGTTCTTAAAATAGACCTTTGGAATATTTTAGAGTGTGATAAACATATTATGACAATAAAAGGCATGCGTCAAAGTTTTCACGAAATTTCGATCCTTGAAATGTTGCGAGTTTTTTACCTTTGTGCTTAAAATCGACCATTGGAACATTTTAGAGTGTGATAAATAGGATATAACCATAAAAGGCATGAGTCAATGTTTTCACGAAATTTCGAACTCTGAAATGCTGCGAGTTTTTGAACTTTGTGCTTAAAATCGACATTCGGAACATTTTAGAGTGTGATAAACATGATATGACCATAAAAGGCTTGCGTCAAAGTTTTCACGAAATTTCGATCCCGAAAATCATTCATTGTTTATTCAACGTTGACCTTAAAATCGACATTTGGACCATTTTAGAGTGTTATAAACATGATATAACCATAAAAGGCATGCGTCAATGTTTTAAGGAAATTTCGATCCCTGAAATTGGTGCGAGTTTTTTCACATTTGCGCTTAAAATCGACCTTTGGAAAATATTAGTGTGCGATAAACATTATATGTCCATAAAAGTGATGCATCAATGTTTTCACGAGATATCGATCCCGGAAATCGTTACAAGTTTTTTTACCTTTGTTCTTAAAAATCGACAATTGGAACATTTTAGATTGTGATAAACCTGATATGATCATAAAAGGCATGCGTCAAAGTTTTCACGAAATTTTGATCCCGGCAATCAGGGAGAGTTTGTTAACCTTTACTCTTAAAATCGACTAGGAACATTTTAGAGTGTGATAAACATGATATGACCATAAAAGGCATGCGTCAAAGTTTTAGCGAAATTTCGATGTTGGAAATCGTTGCTATTTTTTTCACTTTTGTGCTTAATATCGACCTATGGAACATTTTAGAGTGTAATAGACATGATATGATCATAAAAGGCATGCGAAAAAGTTTTCACCAAATTTCAATCTTGGAAATCGGTGCGAATTTTTTCACCTCTTTGATTAAAATCGACCTTTGAAACATATTTGAGCGTGATAAACATGATATTACCATAAAAGGCATGCGTCAATGTTTTCACGAAATTTCGATCCGGGAAATCGTTGGTAGTTTATTCAACGTAGACCATAAAATCGAAATTTGGACCATTTTAGAGTGTTATAAACATGATATAACCATAAAAGACATGCGTCAATGTCTTAATGAAATTTCGATCCCGGAAATCGGTTTGAGTGTTTCACCTTGTGCTTAAAATTGACCTTTGGAACATTTAAAAGTGTGATAAACTTGATATGATCATAAAAGGCATGCATCAAAGTTTTCACGATAATTCGATCTCGGAAATCGGTGCGAGTTTTTTCACCGTTGTGCTTAAAACCGACCTTTGGAACATTTTAGAGTTTTATAAACGTGATGTGACCATAAAAGCCACGCGTCAAAGTTTTAATGAAATTTCGATCCCGGAAATTTTTGCTATTTATTTCACCATTGGGCTTAACATTGACCTTAGAAACATTTTAAAGTGTGATAAACATGATATGACCATAGAAGGCATGCGTCAATGATAAACATCGATCCCAGAATTCGTTGCTAGTTTTTTCACCTTTGTGCTTAAAATCGACCTTTGGAGCATTTTAGAGTGTGATAAAAATGATATAACCAGAAAAGGCATGCGTCAATGTTTTCACGAAATTTCGATCCCAGAAATCGGTGCGAGTTTTTTTACCGTTTTGCTTAAAATCGAGATTTGGAACATTTTAGAGTGTTATAAACATGATATGACCAAAAAAGGCATGGGTCAATGTTTTCACGAAATTTCTATCCAGGAAATCGGTGCGAGTTTTTTCACCGTTGTACTTAAAATCGACATTTGAAACATTTTAGAGTTTGATAAACATGATATGTCCATAAAAGCCATGCGTCAAAGTTTTCATGCAACTTCGATCCCGAAAATTGTTGCTAGTAATTTCACCATTGTGCTTAAAATCGACCTTAGGAATATTTTGAAGTGTGATAAACATGATATGACCATAGAAAGCATGCGTCAAAGTTTTCACGAAATTTCGATCCTGGAAATCGTTGCTAGTTTTTCACCTTTGTGCTTAAAATCGACCTTAGGAACATTTTAGGGTGTGATAAACATGATATGATCATAAAAGGCATGCGTCAAAGTTTTCACGAAATTTGGATCTTGGAAATTGTTGCTAGTTTTTTCACATTTGTGCTTACAATCGACCTTTAAAACATTTTAAAGTGTGTGATAAACATGATATGACCATAGAAGGCATGCACCAAAGTTTTCACGAAATTTCGATCCCAGAATTAATTGCTAGCCTTTTTCACCTTTGTGCTAAAAATCGACCTTTGGAACATTTTAGAGTATGATAAACATGATATGACCACAGAAGGCATGCGTCAAAGTTTTCTTGAAATTTTGATCCTTGAAATCGGTGCGAGTTTTTTAACCTTTGTGCTTATAATCGACCTTTGGAACATTTTAGTGTGTGGTAAACATTATATGACCATAAAAGGCATGCGTCATTGTTTTCACGAAATTTCGATCCCGGAAATCGTTACTAGTTTATTCAACGTAGACCTTAAAATTGACATTTAGACCATTTTAGAGTGTTATAAACATGATATAATATTAAAAGGCATGCATCACTATTTTCACGAAATTTCGATCCCGGAAATCGGTGCGAGTTTTTTATCTTTGTGCTTAAAATCGACCTTTGGAATATTTTAGAGTGTGATAAACATGATATGACCATAAAAGGCATGCGTCAATGTTTTCATGAAATTTCGATCTCGGAAATCGTTGCTAGTTTTTATCCTTTAATTTAAAATTCTACCTTTGGATCATTTTAGAATGTGATAAACATGATATGACCATCAAAGGCATGCGTCAAAGTTTTCACGAAATTTTGATCCTGGAAAACGTTGCTAGTTTTTTTACCTTTGTGCTTAAAATCGACCTTTGGAATATTTTAGAGTATGATAAACATGATATGACAGAAGAAGACACGCGTCAAATTTTTCACTAAATTTCGATCCCTGAAATCGATGCATGTTTTTTAACCTTTGTGTTTAAATACCTTTGAAACATTTTAGTGTGTGATAAACATGATATGACCATAAAAGGCATGCGTTAACCTTTTTACGAAATTTCGATCCCGGAAATCATTGTAAGTTTATTCAACATAAATCTTAAAATCGACATTTGGACCATTTTAGAGTGTTATAAACATAATATTACAATAAAAGACTTGCGTCAATGTTTTCACGAAATTTCGATCCCGATATCTGTGCAAGTTTATTTACCTTTGTGCTTAAAATCGACATTAGGAACATTTTAAAGTGTCATACATGATATGATCATAAAAGGCATGAGTCAAAGTTTTCACGAAATTTCGATCCTGGAAATCCTTGCTAGTATTTTTAACTTTGTGCTTAAAATCTACCTTTGGAACATTTTAGAGTATGATAAACATGATATGACCTTATAAGCCATGCGTCCATGTTTTTACAAAATTTTGATCCCTGAAATCAATGCGAATTTTTTCACAATTGTGCTTAAAATCGAGCTTGGAACATTTTAGAGTGTAATAAGCATCATATGACCATAAAATGCATGCGTCAAAGTTTTAACGAAATTTCGATCTTCAAAATCGTTGCTAGTTTTTTTACCTTTGTGCTTAAAATCAACCTTTGGAACATTTTAGAGTGTTATAAACATGATATTACCATAGAAGGTATGCGTTAATATTTTCACGAAATTTCGATCCCTGATATCGGTGCGAGTTTTTTCACCTTTTTGTGTTTAAAATCGAGCTTGGATCATTTTAGAGTGTGATAAACATGATATGACCATAAAAGATATGCGTCAAACTTTTCACGAAATTTCAATCCCGGAAGTCGTTGCTAGATTTTGCACCTTTGTGCCTAAAATCGACCTTTGCAACATTTTAGAATGTGTTAAACATGATATGACCATAGAAGGCATGCGTTAAAGTTATCACGAAATTTTGATTCCTGAAATCGGTGCGAGTTTTTTCTCTTGTGTTCTTAAAATCAACCTTTGAAACATTTTAGAGTGTGATAAACATGATATGACCATAAAAGGCATGCGTAAAAGTTTTCACTAAATTTTGATCCCCGAAATCGGTGCAAGTTTTTTCACCTTTGTGCTTAAAATCGACCTTTTGAACATTTTAGAGTGTGATAAACATGATATGGCCATAGAAGGCATGCGTTAAAGTTTTCATGAAATTTCGATCCCTTAAATCGGTGCGAGTTGTTTCACATTTGTTCTTAAAATCAACATTTGGAACATTTTAGAGTGTGATAAACATAATATGACCATAAAAGGCATGCTTCAAAGTTTTCACGAAATTTCGATCCCGGAAATCGTTGCTAGTTTTTGAACCTTTGTGCTTAAAATCGACATTTGGAACATTTTAGAGTGTGATAAAGATGATTTAACCATAGAAGGCATGCGTTAATGTTTTCACGAAATTTTGATCTCTGAAATCGGTACTAGTTTTTTACCTTTGTTCTTAAAATCAACCTTCATAACATTTTAGAGTATGATAAACACGATATGACCATAAGAGGCATGCGTCAAAGTTTAAACGAAATTTCGATCCAGGAAATCGTTGCTAGTTTTTTCTCCTTTAATTTAAAATCGACTTTTGGATCATTTTAGAGTGTGATAAACCTTATATGACCATAAAAGGCATGCGTCAAATTTTTCAAGAATTTTCGATCCTGGAAATCGGTGCGAGTTTTTAAAACTTTGTGCAAAAAATCGACCTTGGAACATTTTAGAGTGTCATAAACATGATATGACAGTAGAAGGCATGCATCAAAGTTTACACGAAATTTCAATCCCGGAAATCGGTGGCAATTTTTTCACCTTTGAGCTTAAAATAGACCTTGGGAACATTTTAGAGTTTGATAAACATGATATGACCATAAAATGCATGCTTCAAAGTTTTAACCAAATTTCGATCCTGGAAATCGTAACTGGTTTTTTCACTTATGTGCTTTAAATAAACCAATGGAATATTTTAGAGTGTAATAAACATGATATGATCATAAAAGGCATACATCAAACTTTTCACGAAACTACGATCCTTGAAATCGTTGCTAGATTTTTGCACCTTTGTGCTTAAAATCGAACTTTGCAACATTTTAGAGTGTGATAAACATGATATGACCATAAAAGGTATGCGTTAATGTTTTCACGAAATTTTGATCCCAGAAATCAGTGCGAGTTTTTTCATCTTTGTGCTTAAAATCGATCTTTGAAAGATTTTAGAGTCTGATAAACATGATATGACCATACAAGGCATGCGTGAAAGTTTTCACAAAATTTCGATCTCGGAAATCGTTACTAGTTTATTCAACATAGATATTAATATCGACATTAGGACCATTTTAGAGTGTTATAAACATAATATAACAATAAAAGGCATGGGTCAATGTTTGAACGAAATTTCGATCCCGGAAATCGGTGAGTTTTTTATAACTTTTGTGCATAAAATCGACCTTTGGAAAATTTTAGAGTGTGATAAACATGATACGATAAAAAAGACATGCGTCAAAGTTTTCACGAAATTTCGATCCCGGAAATCGGTCCGAGTTTTTTAACCTTTGTGCTTAAATCGACCTTTTGAACATTTTAGAGTGTGATAAACATGATATGACCATAAAAGGTACGCGTCAAAGTTTTCACGAAATCTAGATCCAGGAAATCGTTGCATGTTTTTTCACCAATGTGCTTAAAATCGAACTTTGGAAAATTTTAGAGTGTGATAAACATGATATGACCATAAAAGGCATGCGTCAAAGTATTCACGAAATTTCGATCAATGAAATCGTAGCTAGTTTTTTCACCTTTGTGCTTAAAATCAACCTTTGGAACATTGTAGAGTGTGATAAACATGATATGACCATAAAAGCCTTGCGTCAAAGTTTTCAGGAAATTTCGATCCCTGAAATCGGTGCTAATTTTTTCACCTTTGTGCTTAAAATCGACCATTGGATAATTTTAGAGTGTGATAAACCTGATATGACCATAAAAGGCATGCATCAAAGTTTTCACGAAATTTCGATCCTGGAAATGGTTGCTAGTTTTTTTCACATTCGTGCTTAAAATCGACCTATGGATCATTTTAGAGTGTGATAAACATGATATAATCATAAAAGGCATACGAAAAAGATTTCATGAAATTTCAATCCAGGAAATCGGTGCTAGTTTATTCAACGTAGACATTAATATCGACATTTGGACCATTTGATAAACATGATTTGATCAAAAAGGCATGCGTCAAAGTTTTCACGAAATTTCGATCCCGGAAATCGGTGCGAGTTTTTTCACCTTTGTGCTTAAAATCGACCTTTGGAACATTTTAGGGTGTGATAAACATAATATGACAATAAAAGGCATGCATCAATGTTTTCACGAAATTTCGATCCCTGAAATTCTGCGTGTTTTTTACCTTTGTGCTTAAAATCGACCTTTGGAACATTTTGGAGTGTGATAAACATGTTATGATCATAAAAGGCATTCGTCAAAGTTTTCACGAAATTTCGATCCCGGAAAACGGTGCGAGTTTTTTCATCTTCGTTCTTACGATCAACCTATGGAACATTTTTTAGTGTGATAAACATTATATGATCATAAAAGGCATGCATCAAAGTTGTCACGAAATTTCGATCTCGGAAAGAGGTGTTTGTTTTTTCTCATTTGTGCTTAAAATAGAACCTTTAGAACATTTTCGAGTGTGATAAACGTGATATGACCATAGAAGGCATACGTTAAAGTTTTCACGAAATTTCGATCCCTTAAATCGGTTCGAGTTTTTTCATCTTTGTTCTTAAAATCAACCTTCGGAACATTTTAAAGTATGATAAACATGATATGACCATAAATGGCATGCGTCAAAGTTTTCACGAAATTACGATCCCTTAAATCATTGCATGTTTTTTCACCTTTGTGCTTAAAATCGACCTTTGGAACATTTTAGAGTGTGATAAACCTGATACGACCATAAAAAGCATGCGTCAAAGTTTTCATGAAATTTTGATCTCGGAAAGAGGTGCTTGTTTTTTCTCATTTGTGCTTAAAATAGAACCTTTAGAACATTATAGAGTGTAATAAACAGGATATGATCGTAAAATGCATGCGTCAAAGTTTTCAAGAAATTTCGATCCCGGAATTCATTGCTAGTATTTGCACCTTTGTACTTAAAATCGACCTTTACAACATTTGAGAGCGTGATAAAGTTGATATGACCATAGAAGGCATGCGTTAATGTTTTCACGAAATTTTGTTCCCTGAAATCGTTGCGAGTTTTTTCACCTTTGTGCTTAAAATCGACCTTTGAAACATTTTAGAGTGTGATAAACATGATATAACCATAAAAGGCATGCGTCAAAGATTTAAAATAATTACGATCCCGGAATTCGGTGCAAGTATTTTCTCCTTTGTGCTTAAAATCGAGCTTTGGAACATTATAGAGTGTGATAAACATGATATGACCATAAAAGACATGCGTCAAAGTTTTCACGAAATTTCGATCCCTGAAATCAGTTCGAGTGTTTTGACCTTTTTGCTTAAAATCGACTTTTGGAACATTTTAGAGTGTAATAAACATGATATGATCAGAAAGGCATGCGTTAATGTTTTCACGAAATTTTGATCCCTGAAATCGGTGCGATTTTTTTTACCTTTGTGCTTAAAATCGACATTTGAAACATTTTAGAGTGTGATAAACATGATATGATCATAAAAGGCATGCGTGAAAGTTTTCACAAAATTTCGATCTCGGAAATCTTTGCTAGTTTATTCAACATAGACATTAAAAATTGACATTTGGACCATTTAAGAGTGTTATAAACATCATATAACAGTAAAAGGCATGCGTCAATGTTTTAACGAAATTTCGATCTCGGAAATCGGTGTGAGTTTTTTAACTTTTGTGCATAAAATCGACCTTCGAAAAATTTTAGAGTGTGATAAACATGATATGATCAAAAAGGCATGTGTCAATGTTATCACGAAATTTCAATCCTGGAAATTTGTGCGAGTTTTTCCACCTTTGTACTTAAAATCGACCTTTTGAACATTTTAGAGTGTTATAAACAAGATATGATCATAAAAGGCATGCGTCAAAGTTTTCATGATATTTCGATCCCGGAAATCAGTGCTAGTTTTTTCACCATTGTGCTTAAAATCGACCTTTGGAACATTTTGGAGTGTAATAAACAAGACATGACCATATAAGGCATTCGTCAATGTTTTCACGAAATTTCGATCCCTGAAATGTTGCTTGTTTTTCGACCTTTGTGCTTAAAATCGACCTTTGGAACATTTTAGAGTGTGATAAACATGATATGACCATAGAAGGCATGCGTTAAAGTTTTCACGAAATTTAGATCCCTTAAATCTGTTCGAGTTTTTTCACCTATGTTCTTAAAATCAACCTTTAGAACATTTTAAAGTGTGATAAACATGATATGACAATAAATGGTATGCGTCAAAGTTTTCACGAAATTTCGATCCCTGAAATCCTTGCTATTTTTCTCACATTTGTGCTTAAAATCGACCTTTGAAACATTTTAGAGTGTGATAAACATGATATGACCATAAAAGGCATGCGTCAAAGTTTTCACGAAATTTCGATCCCGGAAAGAGGTGCTTGTTTTTTCTCATTTGTGCTTAAAATAGAACCTTCAGAACATTTTAGAGTGTGATAAACAGTATATGATCGTAAAACGCATGCGTCAAAGTTTTCAAGAAATTTCGATCCCGGAAGTCGTTGCTAGTTTTTGCACCTTTGTGCTTAAAATCAACCTTTGGAACATTTTAGAGTGTGTTAAACACGATATGACCATATAAGGCATGCGTTAATGTTTTCACGAAATTTTGATCCCTGAAATCGGTGCGAGTTTTTTCACCTTTGTGCTTAAAATCGACCTTTGAAACATTTTAGAGTGTGATAAATATAATATGACCATAAAAGGCATGCATGAAAGTTTTCACTAAATTTCGATCTCGGAAATCGTTGCTAGTTTATTCAACATAGACATTAATGTTGACATTTTTTGACCATTTTAGAGTGTTATAAACATCATATAACAATAAAATGTTTTAACAAAATTTCGATCCTGGAAATCGGTGTGAGTTTTTTAACTTTTGTGCATAAAACCGATCTTTGAAAAATTTTAGAGTGTGATAAACATGATATGATAAAATAGGCACGCGTCAAAGTTTTCACGAAATTTCAATCCTGGAAATCGGTGCTAGTTTTTCCACCTTTGTGCTTAAAATCGACCATTTGAACATTTTAGAGTGTTATAAACATGATATGATCATAAAAAGCATGCGTCAAAGGTTTCACGATATTTGGATCCCGGAAATCAGTGCTAGTTTTTTCGCCTTTGTGATTAAAATCGACCTTTGGAAATTTTTGGAGTGTGATGAACATGACATGACCATAAAAGGCATGCGTCAATGTTTTCACGAAATTTCGATCCCTGATATGGTGCTTGTTATTCGACCTTTGTGCTTAAAATCGACGTTTGGAACATTTTAGAGTGTGATAAACATGATATGACCATAGAAGGTATGCGTTAAAGTTTTCACGAAATTTCGATCCCTTAAATCGGTTCGAGTTTTTTCACCTTTGTTCTTAAAATCAACCTTTGGAACATTTTAAAGTGTGATAAACATGATTTGACCATAAAATGCCATGCGTCGAAGTTTTCACGAAATTTCGATCCCTGAAATCGTTGCTAGTTTTTTCACCTTTGTGCTTAAAATCGACCTTTGGAACATTTTAGAGTGTGATAAACATGATATGACCATAAAAGGCATGCGTCAAAGTTTTCACGAAATTTCGATCCCGGAAATCGTGCGAGTTTTTTCACATTTGTGCTTAAATTCGACCTTTGGAACATTTTAAAGTTTGATAAACATGATATGACTATAAAAGGCACGAGTAAAAGTTTTAACGAAATTTCGATCCCGGAAATTGATGCTAGTTTTTTCACATTCGTGCTTAAAATCGAACTATGGAACATTTTAGAGTGTGATAAACATGATACAATCATAAAAGGCATGCGAAAAAAGTTTTCACAAAATTTCAATCCCGGAAATCGGTGCGAGTTTTTTCACCTTTGTGCTTAAAATCGACCTCTGGAAAATTTTAGAGTGTGATAAACATGATATGATCATAAAAGGCATGTGTCAAAGTTTACACGATATTTCGATCCCGGAAATCGGTGCTAGTTTTTTCAGCTCTGTGCTTAAAATCGACCTTTGGAACATTTTAGAGTGTTACAAACATGATAAGACCATAAAAAGCATGCGTCAATGTTTTCAAGAAATTTCAATCCCTGAAATGGTGCGTGTTTTTTGACCTTTGTGCTTAAAATCGACCTTTGGAACATTTTAGAGTGTGATAAACATGTTATGATCATAGAAGGCATGCGTTAATGTTTTCAAGAAATTTCCATCCCGGAAAACGGTGCGAGTTTTTTCATCTTTGTTCTTACGATCGACCTATGGAACATTTTTGAGTGTGATAAACATTATATGATCATAAAAGGCATGCATCAAAGTTGTCTCGAAATTTGGATCTCGGAAATCAATGCAAATTTTTTCACCTTTTTGCTTAAAAAGCGGCATTTGGATCATTTTAGAGTGTATAAACCTGATATGATCATAAAAGGTATGCGTCAAAATTTTCACGAAATTTCGATCCCGGAAATCAGTACGTGTTTTTTCTCCTTTGTGCTTAAAACGGACCTTTGGAACATTTTAGAGTGTGATAGACATGATATGATCATAAAACGCATGCGTTAAAGTTTTTGTTAAATTTCAATCTCGGAAAACGGTGCGAGATTTTTTATTTTTGTGATTAAAATCGACATTTGGAACATTTTAAAGTGTGATAAACATGATATAATCATAAACGGCATGTGTCAAAGTTTTCACGATATTTCGATCCCGAAAAGAGTTGCATGTTTTTCTCTTTTGTGCTTAAAATTGACCTTTGGAACATTTTCTAGTGTGATAAACAGGATATGTTCATAAAAGACATGCGTCAATGTTTTCACGAAATTTCAATCCAGCAAAATCGGTGCGAGATTTCACCTTTGTGCTTAAAATCGACCTTTGGAATATTTTAGAGTGTGATAAACTTGATATAACCATATAAGGCACGGTCAAGGTTTTTAAGAAATTTCGATCTCGGAAATCGGTGCGAGATTTTTCACATTTTTGCTAAAAATGACCTCTTGAAAATATTAGTGTGTGCTAAACATGATATGTCCATATAGAAGGCATGCGTCAATGTTTTCATGAAATTTCGATCCCGGAAATCGTTGCAAATTTTTTCACCTTTTTGCTTAAAAATCGGCCATTGGATCATTTTAGAGTGTGATAAACCTGATATGATCATAAAAGGTATGCGTCAAAGTTTTCACGAAATTTCGAACCCGAAAATCGGTTCGTGTTTTTTCTCCTTTGTGCTTAATATCGACCTTTGGAACATTTTAGAGTGTGATAAACATGATATAACCATAAAAGGCATGCGTCAATGTTTTCACGAAATTTCGATCCCTGAAATCGGGGCAAGTTTTTTAACCTTTGTGCTTGAAATCGACCTTATGAACATTTTAGAGTGTGATAAACATGATATGACCATAAAAGGCATGTGTCAAAGATTTAACGAAATTATGATCCCGGAAATCGGTGCGAGTACTTTTACCTTTGTGCTTAAAATCGAGCTTTGGATCATTTTAGAGTGTGATAAACATAATATGACCATAAAAGACATGCGTCAAAGTTTTCACGAAATATCGATCCCTGAAATCAATTCGAGTGTTTTGACCTTTTTGCTTAAAATCGACCTATGGAACATTTTAGAGTGTGATAAACATGATATGATCAGAAAGGCATGCGTTAAAGTTTTCACGATATTACGATCCTAGAAATCGATGCGAGTTTGTTCACCATTGTGATTAAAATCGACCTTTGGAACATTTTAGAGTGTGATAAACTTGATATAACCATAAAAGGCATGCGTCAATGTGTTCACGAAATTTCGATCCTTGAAATGCTGCGAGTTTTTTACCATTGTGCTTTAAATCGACCTTAGGAACATTTTAGAGTGTGATAAACATGATATGGTCATAAAAGGCGTCCGTCAAAGATTTCACGATATTTCGATCCCGGAAATCGTTTCAAGTTTTTTCAACTTTGTGCTTAAAATCGACCTTTGGAACATTTTAGAGTGTGATAAACATGATATAACCATAAAAGGCATGCGTCAAAGTTTTCACGTAATTTCGATCCCGGAAGTCAGAGAGTGTTTTTTCTCCTTTGTTCTTAAAATCTACCTGTGGAACATTTTAGAGTGTGACAAACACGATACAATCATAGAAGGCGAGCGTCAAAGTTTTCACGATTTTACGATCCCGGAAATCGGAGCATGTTTTTTTACCATTGTGCTTATAATCGGCCTTTGGAACATTTTAAAGTATGATAAACATGATATGATCGTTATTGGCATGCGTCAAAGTTTTCACGATATTTCGATCTCGGAAATCGTTGCATGTTTTTTCACCTTTGTGCTTAAAATCGACATTTCGAACATTTTAGAGTGTGATATACATGATATAACCATAAAAGGCATGCGTCAATGTTTTCACGAAATTTCGATCCCTGAAATGCTGCGAGTTTTTGACCTTTGTGCTAAAATCGACCTTTGGAACATTATAGAGTGTGATAAACAT